>WEIV01025242.1:0-74217 GCA_013390005.1 Calyptomena viridis | reverse complement strand
TGCCGCGGGGTGCGGGAGCCCCGCTCCGGCCCCGCAGCGCTGGGAGCGCAACTGCTCCGCCGGGACCCGTCGCGATTCCCCCAGTGTCTGACTTTTTTTTTTTGACTGGGAGACCCGACGGTTCGTATCTCATAGATACCGACTGCGAAAACAAACTCTCCACGTGCTCTTCAAAGGCTCCCTGACAGTGCAGAAAGCCTTTTCCTTATTTATCTTGGAATCAAAAAACTTCCCCCCCCCCCCCCCCACCCACAGGGGGAGAACAAACGATCATATTAANTCTATGCTAATCATTTAAAACCCGTGGGTCTTTCATTGAGACAACCCAGCCCTGCTTTCTCTAACGCTTAGTCCGGTATCTCCGAATGCATATTCATTCCCCCTCTCCCTCTTTGGGTGCGTTTTACCGCCCGTCTCTTTGCTTCTAATTTCAATAGTTTGAGGAGGGGGGGGAAAATCAGATCTTGGGACATTTAGGGTATTCATTAACCTAGTGAAGAGGAACAGAGGCATTATTACTCGCATAGAAGGCACCCTGCCCCCATGTCTATCTAAGGGTTCATTGTAAAAGGATTAAAAGTTAAAGACCTTCATCTTATGATTCTTTCATTTAATCTTCGTGGCGCCTGAAAGACATGCTGGATGGATGATCACATTTAAAATATTCCTAATGTCGGCTACCTTAGGACTCCAGGCAGGGCAAACAAACGTAATTTATTTCCAGAAGAAAGGGTATATTGAGATGTTTAAGTTTATGAACCACCATTACCATGTATATTTGTTAGGTTCTGACAAATACCCAAATAACATTAAAATCAGCCATTCATCACATATGAATTTATGCAAAACCTTGTATGCCTGGGGCCAATATTTTTTTAGACAGAGTTTCACTCGCAAAAAAAAAAAAAGTTTATTTAAAAAAAAAAGCAAGAGTTTTTCATGACTGGTAAACACGAGAATTATGTGAACAGAAACTATTTCATGCTGGGATGGCAGCCAGGGACTCGGGAATGTCAACAAAAGTTCTCCGAAGGTTGAAAATGTCACTGGATTACAATACAAGGTCCTTTGCCCCATTAGCAAACTTTACTGAAGTAATATTCCCACTACTTAGTGAGGGGGCTCACCCAGTGATTTATCTGTCTGCGATCCCAGCAATGGGGCAAACACAGACTTTATCTGCAAACTACCTCTGGCTGCTTGTTTCAAGATTTAAAATTTTTCTGTGTGCAGAGCTGTGTGTGTGTTGGTGAGTGCTATGTGAGTGTAAAAGAAGTGTGCTGTTAATACAGTCTAAATGTCTATCACCATATCTGTCTTATTTTTAATCCAAGAGTCATTGTAATCAAAGAGTTATATGTACATATGTGCTTTCTCAACTAATCACACCCTGTTAATAATAAATTTACAAGAATATTTGGGGTTTTAAAAAATCAAGTTTCACCATCCACAAGGCCCATGATTTATTTTTTTTAAATAAATAGCTAAATTTTGTCAGGTGGTAGAGCAAAAATAAACTAGTAGTTTTCACTGTTGTTTCTGGTCAGGTCCACTTTCTGGTCCTCCTGCCCTAGTGTTGAAATGTTTGGCTTGTAGTGGAAGTGTTTCAAGCCAAACAAATAAAATATCTTTCTGATGAATGTTTCTATGCAAATCTATTTAATATTAGATTTTGTAATATGTTTTTAAAGCAAAATTGAATTACAGCTTTTTTAAATAGAAATCAATTCATAACACAGCCAATTTCTGTTTGCTGATCTTTGTAGTGGCATCGTAAGACCTCACAGAGACCACTGTGGGGAAGAAATAAGAAGGGAAAGGTTGAAAGTTTGCTTTTAGTTACTCTTCATTTTCTTATTTTGCAATTTTAGTGTCTTAAAGCACAATACTGGGAATTTAAATTCATTTCTGCTTCCACCACAGACTGTGTAACCTCAGTTGGGTCACTTAACCTATGTGCTGCAGTTCCTGAGGGAGGAGTGCAGGACTTCATCTTCTATGTCACTGTAGTTAGTCTTTATCCAGAATAACTTGTTACCTAACACCATGTATTTATTCAAAATCCAGTCAAGTTAAGGCCTAAGAGTAACACAGTTGATAAAAGCATGAAAAAGTAGACTAGAGTAATTTGTCCATAGATTTGTCATAAGCTCATTCAAAATTAGTCCAGATAGCGTGAAGATAATGAACCAACTAGGAAACGTTACACACACCATTAAAGTGTTGCATTCTCACATATGTACTTAAATGAAAAAATATGTTTGATTCTTTTTATCATTTTTAAAGTACCACCACGAAAATGAATTCTTGAGATTTCGTAAGTGATGGAGTCATCACCAGAACAACCACAGCTAGAAATTAGAGCAGTAGCACTTGTATAAATACTGGACAAGGTTTTCCTCTTCCATAGTTTAAGTAGAGAAATAATCTTAATTTAGTAACGTCAACAGCCTGAAAAAAATTCCTAGCAGTTCACCTTACTTGGGCTGTGTTACGTAAATGTAATCTACACCACGTTGGCTGGATCTTGGACCCATTAAAAAGAAGATATTCCAGCTCGGAGATTTGCCAGGAATCTTCATTGAAAGTTGAAATAAATATAATGACGTCATCATATAATATAACATCATAGCTTTCAAGGTGAGCCAAACCAAAGGTATGCTGGCAGGGCAGTGCTGCCTCCTGGTACATCCACGCTGGGGATGGATACGGGACTCTCATCCAGCGGGGGCAGAACAGCCACACTTCCTGGAGTGCCCACAAGGATCCTGCCGTCTCTCTGTGCCTGCAGGTCCTCCGGGAGCCTCCCTGCATGCGAGAGCTGCAGAATCTGTGTCAATGCTCTCTTTTAAGAGAGCAGCTACAGCAAATTTGAAGAGACCCTTTCATTCCCTCTTCCCTGCTCCCAGACCAAGCAAGAAGCTCCAATGGTTAAAAGGAAGGGAATGAATACATTCGCTTGAAACAACTGTTGGAATGGTTCAGAGGGGAACAGAAATATTCAGCAATCAACATTAAAGTCTCTAAATCCTTGGAGGTGTTATTGCAGGATCAGCAGCTTACAGCCCTCTTCGTGAAGGCTGGGTACCAGTGTATTACTGTTAAGTCCCCTGCAGCTTGTTCCCTGTGGGGAAAGCAGCTGCTCTGTGTGATGTGCTTTTGAAGAGTCTGGGAGAAAAGCTGCTGGAAGACGAATCTGCACGGGTATAACGTCACAGTGAGTCACTTCTCCCTGCTGAACTGGAGGACAGGAGTGCAGAGATGGCACCATTTAGCCTCTGACTCTGTCAGTGGATAGCTCACATGGAAACCAGCTGGGAACAGATGCTCTGGGGGCTCACTGGTTGTACATTCTGCCCTCTCCAGGGGTATATTTCTGCTGCCATCAAGCATCATTCTGAGTCAGCACTCAGGGCTGCACCAACCTGTGTGTGCACTCAGGCCTGGTCAGCCCGAGGATGTCCTGGAAAGCTTTGGGGACTCCCTGTGAAGGCCTGTGGCAGTGAGCAGGAGCTCCCAGGCAGCCAAAGGCAGCAGTACCTGGGAAGGCACACAGCTCCCAGCACTGACTAGCCTGGAGCCTGCTCTTCACCTAAGACAGACATTCTCTCAGGACTCAGGTCTCTCAGGTCTCTCCCTTGGAGAATCCCAGAGTACTCACTGCATCAGATAATCGTAACACGGTTTGAAAATAGGTTTCACACTCCCTCCTCGTTGTTTTCTTTCCCTCATGAGAGGGGGAGTGGCAAGACTCCCATCACAAAGAACGTTACTCAGAACCAGACCAGATCTTAAGGCACAACACTAAAAACCTGTATGCAATGGAGAAGGACTGGGTGGCTCGAGGGATTGGTAATGGTATAAAGAGCTTTTCACCACTAGGCTTCTGGCTCTGATCCAGAGGTAGTAACTGAAAGCCACAGTCATCTGATGCCTGCAGAGTGGGCTCTGTAGAACGAGTTGTTGGTCTCTGCATAGATCCTACCAGCAGGATCCAGATCACAAAGCCACCACCAGAACTGACATGCTTGCAAGGATTCTCAATCCAAAGTGAAACAGGACTGAGGATGTTTGATCTGTGTTTGTGATTTAGTAGCAATAAGAGTATATTGTTGTTGAGGTTTTTTTTGTTTGTTTTGTGGGGGAGAGATTAATGTAGGAGAATATAACCAGTACAGTCCCTTGTATCAATACAACTCTATTAGTATTTTCCTTCTGGCATAGTAATATCTTTATTTTTGGCCTACACCTGGCAACTTACTACCTGGCTTGGATGCAAAGCCATGGTCTAGAGGAAGATGTAGCAAACACTAGAGCCAGGCTCTGCCATATTAATTGAAGTTCCTGCTACACTGAGTGATGCAGTGTAGTAGATAAGATTCATAGTAAATGCATCTTATGCCTGCCAGTACAAATACCTCAGAGCAGTGCAACCTTCCAGGGCACAGGTTAGAGGTTACTCTTCCGTAGGATCCCCAGCCACACAGCTCTGAACATGCATTTCTCTGAACAAAGGAGGAACAGGCTGTGATTCAAAATGTTCTTACCAAGCTGCTGCATTGTACCTGTGCAATCAAAAACTCCAGCACCTTTTCTCAGCAATAAATGAGTTTAATTTGAAGTGTTAGGAAAAAAAGTACATAAAACCAATACATATTTATATAAGGATCAGTGTAAACATGACTCTGCTGTTTCAAAATGAACCTTCTGGTATTCCAAGCACTTCATAATATTGTCTGTGAGTGAAAAATCATTTTCCCTTACTCCCTCTCAAGTTTGCTCTGAACATTTAGAGATACTGCATATCTAGCCAGGTTTATTTTGCCCTTTGCATGGATGTGTTCCTCCAAGGGCACTCTATTTCTTTCATGCAGCAACAGAATGTTGAAAAATATTGCATAAATACTATTGTAAATGTGCATAAATTAGTAGAGAGACTTTATAGCCCGGTGAGACAAGCTGGAATACTATCTTTTAAAACTGAGTGGACTTCCAAGTTCAGCATGTCCTTTTAGAAAGTATGGATGAAATTTTGTTTTGTAGGTGACACTTGCACAATAAATGAGGTCATTGACTTCAACCTTGAAGCTCTTGTAAATAAGCCTCAGTTAGAATCAGTTCCCAAATTAAGTCTCAGTGCCACATTAGGAGTCTTTCTCATGGCCTTGGAAACTCTCAGGTACCTCTGTCTCATTGTATCTGCTATTGGTTTCAGAAAGGGTGTGAAGAGTCCCTGTTCACTGAGCATCTGGATGTGGTTCTGGATCTTACGCTGTTGTGCTGGGTTCACCCTGGCTGGGTGCCCACCAGAGCTGCTCTATCACTCCTCTCCTCAGCTGGACAGGAGGAAAAAATACACCAAAAGGTTTGTGGGTTGAGATGAAGGCAGGGAGAGATCACTCACCAATTACCATAACAGGAAAACAGACTCAACTTGGGGAAATTAATTTATTACCCATCAAATCAGAGTAGGGTACTGAGAAATAAAACTAAATCTTAAAACACCTCCCCACCACCCCTCCCTTCTTTCCGGGCTTAAATGCACTCCTGATTTTCTCTACTTCCTCCCTACCAGCAGCACAGGGGGATGGGAATGGGGGCTGGGGTCAGTTCATCACACCTTGTCTCTGCTGCTCCTTCCTCCTCAGAGGGAGGATTCCTCACACTCTTTCCTGATCCAGTGTGGGCCACAGGTCCTGTCAGGACCCTCCTTCAGGATGGGCTTCCCACGGGGTCCCAGCCTCCTTTGGACATCCACCTGCTCTGGTGTGGGCTCCTCCAGGGGCTGCAGGTGGATCTCTGCTCCCCCTGGGCCCTGGGACAGCCACCTCAGACTGGTCTTCACCAGGGGCTGCAGGGGAGTCTGCACTGACCTCATGTCTGCAGAGTTGTTCCTCTCACATATCCTCACTCCCCTCTCTGGCTGAAGTAGCTGGGGATTTTTTGTTTCCCATTGTTAAATACACGATCCCAGAGATGTCCCCGTCATCACTGAGGGACTCGGCCTTGGCCAGTGGTGGGACCATCCTGGAGCCCCTTGGCTCTGCTGGACGTGGGGGAAGCTTCCCACAGAAGGCACCCCTAAAGTCCCCTCAGTCCCAAACCCTGACCACCCCCCAGTGCTGTGTGTGTGTGCACAGTGGAGTATTCTAGTTAACTGCAAAGTCTAATAAAGTGCACTGAGCACTGCATGAAGAAGGCATTAAGGCTGGACCACCAGCTCAGGGATAGTTAAACTGCACTTAAGCTGTCTTCAAAAGTGCAGAGCCTTCTGCTCTGAGCCAACAAAATTGCCAGCACACATTCAACCAAACTTCACAAGCATGTGCACAGAAGGACTGGCTGCTCACCCCACGTGTCTGTAGGTTCTCCCTTGAACCAAAATGCTCAGCACCCTGTCCTGGAGTCCCGAGGGAACCAAGGGCAGCTTGGGTGTTCAGGGGAGGGCTGTTCTACCTAACCAGGAACAGCTGAGTGTTGTGGTTTGTATAAACTGTTTGCCATGTATGTGTGGCATGTGGCAGTAAATGAAACACTTACTTTAAAACTTATTGAAGTTCTTTCAGCAAAAAAATTAATGTGGGGTTGGCTTTTATGCGTTATTTCAAATGAAGCAGAGATTTATACACCTTATTATCCTAATTTTTTTCCAGACACTGCCCTGAATATCTCTCATATCTTATGGGAAATCAAATATCAGAGATCATTTTTAATTTCCCATCTATGGTACGAACAAAAAAAATGAGTAAGTCTAATGAAGTGGCATGTAGTCAAATGTTCAGACTGTAATCATCCACAAAATATTTAAAGCAATCTGAATGAAACTTTTCAGACAGCCAGGCAAGGTTCCTCTTACTCCTAAGCTTCTGAGAGATGCCAACAGACTTTAAGGTTAACATTTTCAGTCCTGGGTGCTGGAGATTAGGCATCTTGTTCAACAAGCAGACACTCAAACCTATGGTTTGAGTTTTGGGATGCAGAAATTCACAGCTCTCGGTAGGAGACAGTGGTAATACACTGTACTGTGAAAATAGCAGATGTAGCTTTACTGCTACATACTAGTTTCTATTTGATACAATGAATTTTGTAATTGGTTATAGTAAGGTTTTTTGGTTTATTTTTTTGGTGGGGTTTTTTTTTCCCCAAAAGAGATAATAGATTCACATTTTAAAAAATGTGAGATTTAGGTATATAATTTTCCTAGGAGCTGTAGAAAATCCCATTTCCAAATCTTCTCACTCTGAAGTAAGAGAAAAAGAGTTTCTCACAGACAAGAGAAATCTGAAAGCAAAATAATTGGATTCTAAGCCATTCTTCTGCCAGGGTGGATTTTTAGGGAAAAAGGGAGGATGGGGGAGGAAGAGCTGAGGCAGCATTACCCTGTCTTCACTTTTTTCCCTCCTCCTGCCTCCCACCAGCGTAGTTGATGTTGTCACATGCTGAAGGAATGGTTGGGTCCCCTCCTTCCTTCATTTCAGCTCTCCATCAGCCCTGCAGATGTGATAGATAAACATATTGACTTCAATATAGTTATTTTATGCCAATCTTAGTCTGAGAAGATCTTAATCTGCTTTTAGAAATATGAAGTATTTTCAGAAGTCTCTTTTTCTGTTTCTTGTTGCCTAAAATTTTTCTGCCTTTGGCACAGTAATTACCTGTCACTGAAGTTTTTCTTTGCCTGTTATATTTTCCCTGAAGGTGGTCATAATATTGTGATTAAAATATTTTTTGACCAAGCAGTAGATGTTCTGTGAAATTGCACACTTTGTCTTGCAGGTTTAGCTTTGTGAAATTTCTTAGCTTTCTATAAAAACAAAGCAAACATGGACTTTTGTATCACCCCTTTTCTCTCCTGTAAGATAAATGGATTCTAAATCTGTATTGCCAAATCTCGAGGAGCTCATGAGAAACCTCCAGTATTGCCTTTGACATTTTCTTAGAGTTAAGAGGGAAGCCTGCAATTAAAGTCACCTTGGTCACTTTATAGTGTTGAGGGGCTGAGCATAAATGTTCTTTCCCTGTTAGTCAGAATATCTGGTGTGATCATCCAGGACCTTTGGTGGCTCTGCAGGGGCTGCTGCCACTTGACCTGAAGAAGCCATTTGGGGGCAGCTTCTCTTTTCTGTGCAGACTTGCCTTCAGAAAGGAACATAATGTGTGTATTTTACAAGAGTGCAGGTACATCCTGTGTTCCACTTTGGGTGGGACAGATGCTACTGCAACCTCCAGTGACCCCTCTGTGCAGCTCGGTGGAAACAATAATTGAACACTGAGGGGAAATTGCAATATTTGTATTATATTAAGCTGTGGGACATGTGAAACCTGGTTTCCTGCGGATTTACATGTTGAAAGTGAATTACTGGAGCTCAGTTGCCACATTTATGTGGAGCCCAACCTGGACAGCCCTAATGTGACCTGCCCATTTCTGGGGAGCCTGTGCACTGCAGGTCAGGGGACACCAGCTTGGGAAAAGCTGAGTGGCCTCTGGGAGACATGACCTGAGTCGTGCTCTGTCCATGTGTCCCACTGAGCAAGGCCTTGGGTTGGTTCCTTGATTTTTAACAACAGCTGAGCTTGTGCTTCAGCTTATCTTATGAGGTAGGAGAGCTACTGGATCTCTCTTCCCCACATAGCTTTTGGGGTTTGTTTTTGTCAGGAATTTAATATTCATGTGCTGACAGAGCACATAGGTTTATATAGTCCAGCATATGGACAGCAGGGTCCAAAAAACCTAATTTCAACTGAAAAGAAAATATGTGAAAAAAAAAATTGCTGTAGCACTGGATGATAGATCTGAATCCATGAGTGGTTCCACTGTGAGTATTAAATAGTCCTATTGCAAATCATCCCCAAATCTCCTCCTGCCTCAGGTGCTCTTGAGCATCATTCCTGCGATGCCATTTCCAATTTATGAGTCAAAACCATTATTTATTTCAAAGTCTTTTGCTGCCCTCCAGCCTTACTGAGCAATTCTATAGTTTATTGAGTAACCTTTGTCCCTCTTCTCAGTAGTTTGGATTCATTTTATTATACAGTAAATGAAACGAGATTAAAGTTCCTTTGAGACCCTGTTTCTGTATTTCTGGTGTAAATGGCTCAGAATAGTTTAGGTTCTGATAAAAGAGTAAATGCTCCTGGCCCTACTTGTGCAGATTGTCTTCCTAAGGTCAATAGATTTATCTACTGGTACAGCTGAGAAAAACGTTTTATCAGTTTTTCTGAGGCAAAATGGTACCTCAGTGGCAGTGTAACATTTTACAGGTTCACATCAGCTGAAAAATGTGGCCAAATTCCAGCTTTGAAAACATTAAACAATTTTTTTTAATAAAATATTTTGTTCTGATGTTTTCAGAGTAATACCTGTGGATTTTTTAGCTTAAAATGTTTGGGATTTCTTATTTTAAAATTCCTCCTTCAATTCTGTTACAAAAAGTCATTCCTTTTTAATCTGTGCAAGCCAAAATACCATTTCAATCAAAATTACACTCTGTAAGATTGAACGGAGCATTTTGTGTGATTCTGAGCCAGTATTTCTTATTTTTCAGCTCACCAAAAATTTTGAAAATGTATTATTTTTGGTGAGCTCAGAGCGTATATTTAAATTATTCACCAGAGCCGTGAGGAATGGAAAAATTAGATTGTCTCAGAGCTCAAAGCAGATGCCAGATCCATGGCTGCAGTAAATCAGTACAGCTCTGCTGGTGTCAGACAAGCTGTTCAGTTTTCTGCAAGCAAGGAATCCAATTCCATATAAATGGGAATGTGTAGATGGGCCCTTCAGTTTACTATAGCTTGGAGCTGAGATCCCTGAGAGGAAAGACTTGTAAGACAAAAGTATTATCTGACTTTTCCATGGCTTTAATGTGTGAAGCCTGTGTTTGAGTACTAAGTGTTAGTATAAATCCTGTGTGCATGGCCACTGTTACATGAATTCACTTCTACCCTCCTTCACGTGGAATATTAAAAGTTGCATGACTTCCAAGGCTTTCTGTGTGCCATCAATTAGCATTCCACCAGGATCACTAACCTATTAGAGTGTCTGTCACTATTGGTGGAAAAGAGTCTTTTATTTCCTTCTCAAATGATTTTGCTTTTCTTCAATGGTGTCCATAGCAACACAAAGGGGTAGTGATGAGTCCCTGGTTCTGTTGCAGCCTTTCCACAGCGGTGTCGTGCCAGTAACAACAGCTGACCCGACACTGGGAGGCTGCTGGGAGACACGTAGTGCTGGTTCTCCTCAGGGATGGGATGGATCTTTCCCCACGTGGCAGGTCAGTTCTGGGAAGTGACATGGCTGATTTCTGATCAGAATAGCATCCTCCTTATTCTGAACACCGTGATGGAATCTAACTCTGTCAGGTGTTTTTCGTGGAATGCCTTTCCTGAATGTGTCTGTGTACACGTGTTGCTCTGTGTGTGTAACTACTTCTACCAGTGTGGGTTTGCTGCTCCAAGCTGAAAGTTAGTTCTGATAGCAAACTGTGGAAGAGATTGTCCAGAATGTAGTCAGAGGACAAGGAAAGCCATTTGTCCCTTGATCTTCTCAATCATCTCCTGCTGTTTTAACCTTTTTGTCTAGGTAAAAGACATCTTGAGAAATGAGTAATCTGTAATACAGACTATCTGTGCTGCAGACTTGAGAGCAGAACCAACAGCCTAACACCAAGCTCAAATAAGAATGACTTCATTACCTAGAGTAAAGCTGGCAAGGAAGACAAAATGCTCTCCTGTGCCTTAACCTAGTATTCACAACTAATGGGAAAAAGTCTTGGATTTAGTAAGAGTTGGCTTTCTATCACAATGTGCATAAAGCAGGGACCAGATCCAGTGGCCTTTCTTCATGAGAGCAATTCTTGCTCACATATGTAATCAATGGGGTGGTTTGCTTAGGTAAAGTTTCTCTGCATGTGTAAAAGTGGAAAGGACCTGGACAAAATTCCACAGTTTTTCTTTCTCTGAGTCATACTTGTCTCTGGATTTGCTTTGTGTGTGTATTGGCACTGTCGTTGCATCCAAGCCCCAAGTACATCTCTGCAGCTCTTTAGGTTGTGCTTCGAGTGCCAAGTAGTCATCCTGCATTTCTCATGCACCCATCGGAGAATCTGTGGTTTGGAAGCAAGAAATCTTGACCAAATGTCCATTCACATGGAATAAAAATGGTTTGTGCTGACTGCCATAGCCCTGCCACGTTCATTTGTGCCCGTGCTGTGTCACTGCTGGGTTTCAGTGTCTCTCCCAGGGACAACTTCCCCTAAATGTGGGTGTGAGGGTCCCACCTGAGCCAGGGCCAGGCACAAGGAGTGTTGTGTTAACAGATGGACATGCCTACAGTCCAGAGAGCTGAGAGCACAACTCACAGGTGGGAATGGCCAAATGTCTGTCTGTGCTGTGGCTGGGGGGACATACCATTGCTAATTCTGCTCTGGGCTGACTTAACTGAAAAAAGAAATGCTTCCCTCACCACATAAGGAGAGGTTTTGGCCTGTTGGAATTGCCTGGGTGGTGCAAAGGAAGGTGGGGTGTAGAGAGACATTCTAATTAAGTCTCTATCCCCTTTTGTTCATATCTTTTTAGGAAAACCCCCATGGAATAGACCAAAATAAGCTCCTACCCCTAGCTGAATAAGTTGTCAGGGTGCAGAACTATATTCTGCAGACTTATGCATGTGTAAGGGGTGTGTAACATTTTTGTCTGAATGGAGCCCTATGTTCTCATAATTTATAGTAAGTAATCTTATTTGCAAAGCATGCCCTTACAGTTTTAAAAAACAAGTTAATTGACTTGCATAAAAATCAAACATGTCAAAGTTTTCCATCTCGACACAAACACCACATTGAGCAGCACATTGCTACAATAGCCATGATGCAGTCTGGGCTACCTATTGAGATATTTCATAAACCAAAATGGAATCTTAAAAAGGTTGTCAGTTTTGCATACCTCTGAGTTGCTGAATTTAGGAGTCCATTACTCGACTAATTATACAATGTTTTATTTTTTTCCTTGTGTAAATAAACAAACTTGTGTCTGAATTTTGGCAAGGGGCACTAGAAGCCAATTAGAAGGTGTTCCCAATGTATTACAGTATTACAAACAAGATGCCTTTTCTTAGAAAGGCGAACACACCGTGTTTCTTTTAATGAGTGTGAAAATATACCAGTTGCTTAATCACCAGCAACTTATAGTTATAAGCATAAGTGAGTCCTTTCTCAGGAATGAAAAACATAGCTTAGTTTCTTTACTAACAGATGACATTTTAATTTAAAGCTCCAGTTTTTGTCTGGAAGGGCTAAAACATCTGAATTATTCGAGAGAGAAATAAGGGGCAGAGGGGAGGTATGAGAGAGCAGGCAGGATTTTCTTCTCTGAGCAGACTTCACCCCCTGCTCCTCTGAGTGCTGAAGGTGCTGTGTGTCCCTCAGCCTGTGTCTGCAGTGCCATCTGAGACACTGTGCCATGGTTCATTCACTCAGTCTTGCCTCACTTTAGCACGAAACTGGATCCAAAACCAAAGTACTGTGACTTACTTCAGAGCAGATTATTCTTTGTGCATGTTTGAGGTGTGGGTTGGAGCACAGCAGCATCCCTGGCAGAGGGAGCCCAAGGAAGGGTGGTGTCTCAGCTGTACTTTCTTCCCGTGATCCTCTTCTGGGTGAAAACCAGGGATACAGCCTTGAGTTACTCTGCAAGGGTAAAGCATCCTCCCATGCAGTCTAGACAAATCACAATATGCTCATTGTGAAGCAATAAAAATATTAAGCTGGATAGGAGACTGGATAGAACAAATAGCTCTATATAGAGATCCTTTATCCTTGTTTTTCTTGAAATGTTTGTCCAGAAACATAAAGATTGCTTTGATTTATGACTTGTTCAGCAAGCTCCAAATCAGATGGTGTTGCATTCAGAGCAGTGAATCTGTCAGCCTGGCATTACTCCACTGCAGCCAGTGGAGTGCTGCAAATTCCACACGACACATCCCCAGCTGCTGCTCACTGGGGTTATGGCAGGAGTATGTTACTTGTCAGCAGATAGAAGTGTGGAAGAATCTGGACCATCGTGATTTTTAATCCTTCTCATAAAAATAAAATAAGCCTTGGGAAAGCACTCCAGTCTTATTTAAAAATAGAAGAATGAGTGTTAGTGGTTTTATATGGATTACATAAATTACTACTTTATTAGAAAAAGGGATAATTTTAAAAAGAGAGAATTTCCCTCGAAGGGAACATTTAACTTCTTTGCGTTACTTTATGGATGTTTTATTTTACATTTAAAAATAATTAAATCTTTTAAAGCAGAAATTTTCTCTCTTTTTTTTTTTCTTTTTTCTTTTTCTTTTCTTTTTTTTTTTTGGTCAAATTATACTTTTTCTGCTTCAGAGTTCCACAGCCCCTTGTGAGCCATCCTTGGTGGTGCTCAGCCCCGAGGGCTGAGCTTGTGCAGCCAGTTATTGTGCACAGCTTTGCTCAGGGGCTGTGCAGACACTTAATTCAAGGCAAGGTAGTGCTGACTAGCCAGAAAACCAAGCACAGGAGATTTAATCCAAAGCCAGCTACAGTGCCCAGCTTTACTTGTGTCAGGTACACATGCTGGATTCCTGTTAGGAGCTTAGTGTCCCTGGTTCCAGTGGAGCACTCGGAGAGACAGAGCACTGTTCTCAGCCTATTTACTGCCTAACTTGCTCTAAATCACGATCAGAATTTTCACACAGGCATTATAATAACAGCAAAAGCACTTCAGGAGTCCATGACAGAGAAATGAGTGCAAACTGCCACCTGAACCCATCACTTAACCCTTCTGAGATGTGGGGAATAAGGGCCTGGATCCTGCCTGGAGCACACTGTGAATCTGCACACATGGCACTGTGCCTTTGGAGACAAGGTGGTGGGAAAGTGCTGAGGGTGGGAAATGACAGCTGAAGTCCTGGAGCACTGGGCAGTTCAGTGCAGATGTAGATCAAAATCAGTTTCTGCTCCCTGCTCTGTGTGAGGAGAGGACTGGGCTGAGTCTCCAGCTCTGCCTCACTGAGCTGGGCCTAGAGTGGTGCTGCTGGGCTGCAGCCCCTTCTTCCTTCCTTCCCATCACTCATAATTTTGATGAAGAAGAGGAAAAAAATTGCCTTTGCACTGTGATTTTTAATGGAAAGCTGGTCTTTTCAAAAAATTGCCCTTTTTTTTTTTTTTTATTAATGCATCCGAAAACGTTCAAGTTCAGATTCTGGAAAAAAAAAAGTGAGGCTTTGATTGGGGAGCAAACTTTCTGTTAAAACCAGGAAAAAATCAGGTTTGCTTGTAAAAATTCTTTGGATTTCAGTACCCAAAAGCAGAGGGGAAGAACTTTGTTCAAAACTAAAACATTTCAGCTTTCTGTCGCTGAAAACCAAAAAGTTGTCATTGAATTTTTTGTGGTGAAAGTAATAGTTTCTAATCTAGTTCTGAGATTTTCCAGGACATTTAGGGAATAGTAGGCTGTGCTCTGGATGGGGACACAGGAGGCCAGTTCTTAGCTTTGTCAGACAAGATACATAATCTCACTGGGTGTGTCTTCATGCCCTGATAGAGGTGGTCCAGGGCTCTGCTGGAGTCAGTTCTGTCTGGTTTGGCAGAAAGTAGTCACTTAATGCTTTTCTGTTTAATTTTTTCTTCTGTAAGGGGGGACTAATATCCTTGACCTGTTTTCTCTCTTTGGTTTGTTGGTGCTCTCTGACGGGGTCTGTGTCTCTTGGCAAGTGAGGTCCCATTTGTACTGCAGAGACATGGCTGGTAAAGGTTCCTGGTACTACTGCTGAGGAAAGAATATATGTCTAAATAGTCCCTTTTATTCAGATTTTTATAAGCATTTTGCTTTACTGGGAAAGATCCTCAACTATTGTAAATTTGGCAGGCGTCCACCAAAGTGAGAGCAGCTCTACCAACTTACACCAACCGAGGAGCTTGGACCCAGACTGTGCTTGGGGGGCAAAAAATAAGCTTGGTGTAGGAATCCTTTTGTTAATACAATTATCATATTTTGTGTTTACAGCATTTTTAAAGGTTCTGTTAAAAATAAATTCCTGAAGTCCTGGATAAATAAATAGTTGTACAGAAGAGTCCTCTGTAGCCACGAAGTTGCCAAAAATTATCAGTAATCCTCAGTCAGATGGAATGTACAGTTGGCAAGAGGATGGCAGGAAAAAGTCCTCACCAGTTCTGCCTCATATTCCCATACAATGAGAGATGCCAAGTTTTTCTGTTAGTGTCTGTGATGCAGTTGAAGATGGGAGTGTTTGTCATTAGAGAGACCTTGTTTTAGTTAAATAACCAGTGAAGGGCTCAGTTCAGTTGCATATTTTTCCATCACTAGACGTCGATTTCACACAAGCTGCTTTATTTTGTTAATGAAATCTGACCCTCATTTCTTTTCCCTCTGCATTTAACTCAGTTTCGGTCAAAACATATAATATGTAAATGAAGAACCACAAGTCCAGCCCACTAGTGATGTGGTTTTAAAGTCGTGAATAAAAATAAAAATTATTTACAGACTAGTCTGGGGCAATCTGTGCCTTGAAAACTGACATGCAGGATCCTGGCAGCTGACGTATGTATTTATTTAGGCTTTGACACTGCTAGGATTTATAATTTGGGGTGGGTTGGTTTCTTTGGAAAGTGACTGGAGATTTTAAGGGCCTTTATTGTGAGTGACGAAATTCAGACAAATGAAACTGGCGTGTGCTCCCTGCTGTCTGAAACACTGCTTTATTTGAGCCCTATGTAGTAAAGCTTCAGGCTCTTGAGGAACCCCCAATCACTTGTCAATTCTGTGTATCTTGGCCCCTGGGCACAGTGGATGTAAGTGGATAATGGGCCAAGGGCTGTTTTTATTTAAAAGTGTGGAATTCCCTCTTGGTTCAGCAGGAATTACACCTGTTCAGCCAAAGGCAAACTTTGGCCCAGGAATTGAAATCTAAAGATGCTGCTGCATCAGGACACAGTCACACCAAGCAGTCACAGCCTCAACAGTCTTGTCTCAGAGGTTTTACACCTACACCAGGCACAGCACGAAGGTGAAATAACAAAGCAGCAAGAAAATGGGAAATCTGCTCAGTGTGAGGTTCTGCAGTGGGTTTGCCTGGATCCAGCTCCAATAAACATGCCCACTGAACGTTCCCCCTTTGGATCTGTGTGATGGCATTGCTCTGAGCCAACAGAAAAGTTATAAACACTTTGCTGCTTAGAAAAAACATCTGCTGAAAAGTTTAGTAGCTTAATTGCAAAGTGTGTAGAAATGTTTAATAGTCAGAAGAGTAGAGCTGTAGGAGTGACTGTGCCTGTGTAGCACTTGCATCCATTCAATTAGCCCTGGAGGTAGATGTCTGAGAACAGTAAAATTGAGAGGCTGAAAAGATTTGCCATCATTGCTGTGATTAAACCCCATTCATACTCAATTTTTCAGTGTTTTCCAGACCACCAAAACATCAAGGCAAAGTCTGAACTATTTAAAGACTGATGCAGCTCCAGATTAAATTAATATCTACATTATAGCAGCTACTTACTGTGACTGTCAAAAATTAGTTTTACCCCAGAGAGAAGGTACAAAGGAAACAATGGAGGGTCTTCTGTGTGAAACCCTGAAATCAGATACTAACAGGCACGCAGGGTTGTGCAGATGTAACACAATCTAACCTTTTCATGTTTAGACTAAAGCATTTTCATTTAACATTACACTTAACGGAACAGCTTTAAACCAGCCGCAAAGGAGTGACCTGGCATGTTTTGACTATAATAAGCATTGATTCCATGCCTATAAATTTTATAGTTGAATCAATTATACTCTTTCTTTATAGGATTAAGGAAAATGTTCCGTTTCAAATGGAATTTTTTTTTATTCTCTTGACAGAAAAGAACTGAAGGGAGAAAAAAGAAAAATGAGTGAGCAATGCTAAAATTATTAAGAAATGCCTAGAGTATTTTCTGCTAGAATGAAAACTGTCTAGATAGAATATCTCAGCCTGTGGAAAGATCCACAAGCACTGAAACTATTTCTTATTTCCCATAAAACGAGAAAGTCACCAGCTGTGGTCTGTCAGGTCCTCGAGCAGTTAGGGGCTGACAGTCAGATCTCACTGCAGATGGGCCTGTGCCATCGGACTCGGCACTGATGGGAAGGCACCTGGTTTTCCATCAGAAATAGTAGACTGGGCTTCGGGGAGAGCTCAGTTAGATTTTCATCTCTGCCACAAGCTTCTTCTTTCATCTGACAGTGTGAAATGGTCAGGCCTCGTACTTTGTTTTTATAAAATGCCAGGTTTTTATAAAATGCCAAAGACTTTCAGTCTTTGGTGGGACTGAACACAAATCCTAATGACCTCAAACTGATATGATTAAATGATGTTTATGGAATGAATGCAGTGTTCTCAATGGTTTTTGCCTGTTGAGTGGTAGATTTGCAAAATCAAGTAGTAGGGAAAAGCTCTGAAAATCTTTGGTTGAAGTTGTATGAGTGTTTCGAAGTACTTTTCAAACTCCTTATCTTGCTACCATTATAAATCAGACATACTTGTAGATATTTGCAGAGGATTCATTAAGATACCAACGGTTGTTATTCAGACATCACAGAGCAAGAAATAGAAGCCAGAATAGAGGCTCTTCCCATTGAGCCACATCTCACTCTGGAGTGAAAACACCCACTTCACCAGGCTGAAGGGGGATTATGGAGTAGCCTGTGACAGATATCAACAACACAAACCAGAACTCCCCACAGTCTCCAGAACTCAGACAAACTTGTGTACTGCAGTAGTCTTTATTTACAAGTGCTCTGAGTGAGGTGCCAGTCCAGAAGTGCTAAAGATTACATCATAGGTAAGGATTGAAACCATATCCTTGGTTTATTCAAAAGCAACCAGGGCACAATTTATTGGGGTGCATTCACACCCCAGTGTCACAGCAATGCCCACCTGGGTGGAGGTGGGAACTGTCACCACCCAGGACACTTTATGCCCACGACTGCACAAGCTTCAGCCCTGCAAAGCAGTGCCAGGTCAGAGGATAACAAAGCATCCTGGCCCAGATCAGCTCATTCCACCCTGGGAGGGATCCTCTCCATCACTACAGATCACCCACGGAGAGGAGAGAAAAGGAGCCATTGGCTGCTCCTTTGCACTTCCTGAAGGTCAAGGCCTGGGGCAAATGCAATAGTTTTAAGTAATGGAGTTCAGTAGCTGATCAAGGTGCACTAGTTTATTAGGTTTGATTTTATAGTTCTAGATTAATTATACCTTTTTTCCCCCTCCCACTTACTCTAAGTACCTGACAAAACAGACTCAAGCAAATTTCCATAAAATGAGGGAGGAGGAGGGGGTGAGCACCTTCTGTTGAAGGATACACCAGAAGTTTTACATCAGAAACAGTAAAATATCCTTGAAGCTTCTACAGGCTGCTGCTAATGCCTTTTCAGTTATTTGGACTGTGGTTTAAAGTAGATGAGATTTTAAAAACTCCTCTGGCCTAAAAATCTGCAAAAAAAAAAATTCTTATCTCTCTTTGCTTCCTTTGTTGCAAACAGAATTTTGCAGGCACTATTGTAAGCTTCACCAAATTAGCAGATATCCCATTTAGTCGATGAATTTTTTTAAATGCATCACCTTTAATACCTTTTGATGCAGCCAACATATATTTAAAGATGCTCTTCCAAAATTTCCTATACTCAAGCTGGAAACCATGTAAGGTAGTTCTGACCAGGTAAGATGGGTTCTTTTTGTAAAGAGTTTTATTTCAGCCACAAAAAGCATGCCCTGGTTTGCCATCATTAGTAGCCTAACATGGGGAGTGGTAATGTAACATTTCCCCAATTGTTTTGTTTTTTATTTTTAGAATAGTGGCATTTATATAACCGTCTTGATAGAGATTTAGGGTACAAAAACTCCCTAACTGAGGCTACAGCTATTAACCTCATGTGTTGTGTTTATAAAAAGCCACTTTAATAGGGTGCTGTATAAAGTACGTATAAAAAGAAAAATCCATTACAACCAAGGGGATTTTCAATGAAGTATTAGCCTGGTAAGAGGGTTAACAAGGTTGGTGCTTTGCTTCCCTTCCTTTCTTTTTTTTTAAATCAAGGCACAACTTAGTATAAGCAGTTAATTTGCAATTTTGGTGCCATAGATTAAATTGTGCAGGCAAAAGTACTTCAGGGGTTTTGCAAAGACATATATTCAGTACATTGATACATATAAATAAGATTATACCCTTTTCCCTGTATTTGCATTAGCCAAGACAAGTATTAGACATCATAATACAGAATGGGTATTCAGAGTTCACTAATTATGGCTTCGTATCTTTAAATGAGATTATAATATGGCCAGCTCTGGATCCTGGTACAGCCTGACTGAGTTAGGCTGTGACACTTGGAGGCAGCAGAAAAATAGCCTGGAAAAAAAGTTCACAAAATATTTCATATCAAGTTGGTAAGAGAGTGTGTGTGTGTCTGTGTGTCTGTGTGAGTGTGTGTGTGTCTGTGTGTGTCTGTGTGTGTCTGTGTGACTGTGTGTGTCTGTGTCTGTGTGTGTCTGTGTGTGTCTGTGTGTCTGTGTGACTGTGTGTGTCTGTGTCTGTGTGTGTCTGTGTGTGTCTGTGTGTCTGTGTGACTGTGTGTGTCTGTGTCTGTGTGTGTCTGTGTGTGTCTGTGTGTCTGTGTGACTGTGTGTGTCTGTGTGACTGTGTGTGTCTGTGTCTGTGTGTCTATGTGTCTGTGTGTCTGTCTCTGTGTCTGTCTGTGTGTCCGTGTGTCTCTGTGTGTGTGCAGGGCAGGAGAGAAGGTGGCCCTTACCCTCCTGCAGCAGAGCTGGCATTCCTGGTGCTGGCAGCTGCCCCTGCAGGTGCTGAAGGTAAATAATAGCCGGGCATTAAACCTGCCATGAGAAGTGGAGGTGGCTGCCTCCCAAACACTCCCACGCTGCTCCCGGAATAGCAGAGTTTGTCCCTGCTGGAATGCTTTCAAGGACTATCCCAGAGATTTCCGATTCCGCTGAAGATGTGGCTGTGCAGTTGTTGTATTGGCTGTGGACCCAGTAGACCTTTCCCAGTCCTGGCCTTCAGATGTTTGGGCAAAGCTGTGTGAGAAGGATGATGCAGGCTGGGTCAGTTTTTATCTCACAGGGGACTTTGATGGGGATGGTATCTACATTTCATCCTTTTCCTTAGAAGCCTGTTGAGTCTCTGCTGCTCTCCCCTCTTCCACCCCTTATAGTTTTTGGGCACAGTCACAGCCCTGGTGTCTGGGTGGCAAAGGGAGCAGGGCACTGCAGTGGAGGTGGCTGAGTTTTCCTTCCATTCCCTGTGGAGCTACAGCCTGGCATGTTCAGCATCATGTGTAAATCACAAAAAACATCACAGAATTCCACGAAACTGCAATAAGATATGGAAGAAGAGAATCAGGCACTGCATGCTCCCCACTGGAAGCTGCTCTATGCTATTGCTCTGGGCTGCTGCTGAACACGCTCTGCCCCAGGGCTGGCTGCATTTCAGTGATGAGTGAAGCCACCCTGTGTCCAACATGTCTGTTTTGTTTTAATTCTGCAGAGCTCTTTGGAATCTCCTAGGATGAAAGGCACTGTGTAAGTGTGAGATTGTTGTTTTTATTTGAATTTGGAAATAGCCTTTCTGAAAATAGTAACTAGTAGATTAAATGCCAAACCAGGATGAGGCAATACCGCTTTGTACACAGAGAGGATTATTAGAAATATTTCTTTAGAATGATACCCAGAATGTGAATTACTCAACTTGCCAGGTTACTTATGAAACAGAAAAAGTTACAGAAGTGCTTATGTAACGTTTTTTTCCAGAAAAATAGGTGGTGATTTTTCTCTGCAGTTCCATCTGCTAAATGGACTAACATCTTGCAAAACCCCCTCACTGCTCTCCCTCCCAGAACTCCTGCAAGGGGGCACATAAAGAACCACATCCATGCGTTACAAAGAGCAATCTCAGATGGTTTAAGTAGGCAATCAGATACAAGAACAAGCTTGGACTATTTGATGGGTGAGAAAGGTCAGTTTGTTTTTAACTTCTCTGCATATAAATCATGTATGAAAAAGTTTATTTTGCAAACGTCTTGAGCAGTACAAACAAGCAATACAAAGTTCAGTGATTTGGGGGTGGTGGGCAAGTTGGCCAAAGAGGTCTCTTGACGTGCTTCATCCTTGTCACACCAGCACTCCATTACACCACTCCACCACGATCCCAAATCCAGCAGTGACTTGCAGAGGGTTGCTCTTGCCATGCTCCCCTCTCCTGAGCACAGCAGTATTTATACATTAACAACTGCTCCCTCTGCCTTTGGAAAGACTGGCTGGAATGCTTAATATTTGGGGCTGAATTCTTCTAGAAATGTAATTATTTTTTAGCACAGAAAGGAAAAGGCTTAGTCAACGCAGAGTATTGGCTTCTAGGCAAATATATGGGAGGTCTCCAGTGGTCCAAAGTTAAGTTGTGCTCCTGTTTGCTCTGCTAAAAGCATGTGCAGGTTTGGGTCCGGAGCTGACAGAGATCTCTTTCAGAGGGTATATAATTTACCCCTTCAAAACAATGCTTCTGGATGCTTGTTTTTTATAGTATTTTAAAACTTACTACAGAACAGCAACAACAAAGAAACCCTCCTCCTTGACTCCCCAGTAAAGCTCCGAGTGGGTGTTTATGTCACTCCTTTAATGGGCATTTCTATTTTATGCCTTATTTTAAAAATGCATTTACAGATTTCTTTCTAATTAAATTTTATGGGTGAATTTACTGCTCATGAAAGTGAATGATTAATAATGCTGGCTCTGGTCAGAAGTAGTGGGGTAGGCATTATGCAAACTTCCCTGCATGTCTCTGCCAGAGCATCTCAGTCTCGACCAATTTTGCCCTGGAGAGTGGGGCTGGCCAGTCGTGTGATAGTTGTGGCACGTGGCCTGACTTCTTCATCACGTGCCACCAAGGAATAATTTTCCCCTGGAGTATCAGTGGCTGGCATGGTTGTGATGTTCCTGCTGCTGACATCGTGGTGCTGGCACTGATAACAGCAGGACAACCTGACTGGGAGCTTTTCCCTTGGCTCCCGTGGAAGCAAAGTGTAGATTAACATTCCTGTCCCTTGGAGAGGGGCTGAAACTTCAGTACCTGAATGACTTCAAGGACGTAAATAATCTTACTGCCTTAAGAGGAGAGTCATCTTCTTAAAGTCAAGCATGTGCTGAAGTCATTTCTTGCCTGTGAAAGCCTGAAACCAGCAGGAGCAGTGGGACTGGGGAGGTGAGAATGACAAAGGCTTGAAATCAAATAACTACTAACCAGAAATCAGCATATCACTAATCTGTCTGTATTATTTAGAAAAGCCGTTAATGAACAAGATTCCCTTGTCAGTATTTACCTGCTACTCCTTGAGAATCCCATATTTTTGTGTGTTCAGAGCACCTCATGGCAAATGCTAGGCCATTTATGACAACCTGAGGTAACTATAGGAATAGCTCCATTTCCAGAAGGTCGTAATGCCCAGTGGGTTTCCCAGTGAATCCTTCCCAGTCCTGAAATGCACATTAATTTTCATGGCTGTAATATAATTCTGAGTTAACACTTTGGCATCTTCAGAAATCTTTTGATACTAAACCCATGAAATTGTACCAGCTCTGAAAGATACAGATCTGAGCTTTATGTTTTTTGAAAACATAATCTTGAGTATCACTTGTTCTTTGACACTTTATGTCTCACAGCAATCCCCATCCCTTTTATTCATCTGGAAATGAGTCTTATCTATACAATGACTGTCACAATAGAGCATTTCTAGAAAGCAGAATTCCCTATGACATCTGTTCCAGTCTTTCTCTTCCTATTTTTAGACAGTGGGCACATCCCTCAGCTGACAGAATCTCGAGTAGCACTATTAGTTAAATGCAAATTTTCAGTTGCAAGAGTTTAGCCTCAATGTTTTAAACATTTTTTTCAAATACACTTCAAGCTGTGACAGTCTTTAGCTTGTTTCCTTTACATGCCTGTTACATTTTTATAGAATAGCCCTCTCTTCACCACATACTTTCTATTTGCAGTGTTCCCAGCCCTCTTACAACTTACTGTTTATACGTAAAGGCTTGGCTTTGGGATTTGCATGAAGACATTAGAATAGTAATTTTCAAGTTTTATATCTAAAAATATATTTCTCAGTACCGTGGTTATGAAGTTTGGACACGTTTCTTAGGACAAGAAGGCAAACAGAGGTCAACAAATATTTACAAACTGTCATAGGAGTTTATTTGTTTTCTAAAAAAACATAATTCTGAGTCTGCTACATCATTTCTTCAAACACTTTTGTAATGTTGTAATAGATATAAATTACCCTCAGGAGGCAGAAAGGGCTCTGGACAGAATGAAATGATGCTACAGTTATATGAAGAGTAATTAAGTGCAGTGTGTAAATAATGCCTGTGCTGCTTGACCAGAATTAGCCAAGCCTCACACAACTCATCTCATAATGCAATTTGTGGGTTTAATTTTTCTCCCAGAGAGAGTTCTGGTAGTGCAGAAGAGTCTAATGAAAAGTCTAATGTAAAGACTAATGACAGTCTTTACATTTAATGTAATGCTGGTTCATACTGTGGGGTGAGACCAAGGACTGTTTGCTGAGAAGTTTTTAGCAAACAGGACTCGATCCAATAACATTGGAATAATTGATAGGTGTTCCCTGGACACCTGAATTGAGCTGCTACAGCTGTAGGTTGCACATGGAATGAGCTTCTGCAGGGTAATATGAATGGGATTTGAAGTATGGACCACACCTACACTCCTAAAACTGAACAGACTTTTAAAAATTTAGCATTATAATCCCAGGTTATCAGATAGGATCTTTATTTTGAGGGCTTATATAAATGACTTTCATATACTGCTTGAAATATATCTATCTCATAACAATGAAACTATAATCTACTTTATTACACATTGTCTTTAATTTATTCATACCATGTCCTGCAAANTGAAATATATCTATCTCATAACAATGAAACTATAATTACTTTATTACACATACCATGGCCTGCAAGGTTATCATTATGGAAATTGCTTATGAAGGATGTTTCACCAGGCAAGTAAAATACTGGTTGAATATCTGTCTCATGGAAAACTGATTAAGTAAAAAACCTGATTGATCATGTACTAGGTTTTGTTTCCTGGTGAAAATCGTGCTGTCTGCACTGAATTACAAGTACACTTGTTGCAGAGCTCCATAAAGAAGCTTCCACCACTCCTCCTGCCTTTCACTGCTGTAAATCCAATCTAAAACCTGGTAAACGAAGAAGAATCTTCACAAAAGAATTTAACATTTGCTCCTTGGGAAAGTGTAAAGAGTGACCATCAGATAGGACTTTGCAGAGGAAATATTTACCTGCAGTAGCACTGATGTCTCAGAAACTGTGAAGAGCATTTTCCAGTGAATAGTCAATGTTTGGCTTAAACTCAAGTGGCCCAACACCTAATTCAAGTCAGCAGGTTTTGTTGACCCGCAGACCTAATTATTTACACTCTCCAAGGATTGTGACCTTTAAGAAGCACATTTCAGATTGAACTAAATGGATATGTGCCAATTTACAGCAGTTGTGGAACCAGTCCTTAGTTTTACACCCTGTTCTTAAACATTCTGAGTCGAAACCAAAGTACAAGGATTCACAGAATTTAAATAATTTCTGGATGTGCTTCTACATCCATATCCAAGGTAGATTGTCCCCTTCCCTGCTCTGTGAGCTTCAGAAGATGTGTTCAGCACACAGTTCATGCCTCAGAAAGGCAGTTATTGCTATTTCACTCATTCCTATCTACATACAACATTTTTTTTATCAAGGCCTAGTCTGCTGCTGGTTAACACCAGCAAAAATCAGTAGGAATGTCACCCACCTGGCCACAAAAAAATGAGAATCTTTGCTAAAGACTTCACCTAAGGAAGAAAGAAGAGGGAGTAAGGAATACAGCAGCACAGAGCAAATAAACTATAAAGCCAGAAATAGCACTTATATTTTCCAATATTCTCTTAGTATCCTGTCCACTGGAATGGATATGATTAGGAGGCTGAATTAAATTTTAAACTAAATCCATGGGAACTCAGCATAGAAGAGCTAGTCAGAATATCAGAAACAAAACTTGCTTGTTGGAATTTGAAGGGCCCTTTTTCCAAGTTCACAGAGCACTTCTGGAGTCCTTTGCGTGTAGAGCACTTGACTGTGAGGCTGGCTCCAACCTCTGGACACTAACAGACAATTCCTTTTTATCCCTTGAGCAATCATGCACCTACAGAGAGAAACTCTGGAGAAATACATGGATATTAGTGCAAAGAACTGCAGCTGTCCAACACACAGCAACTGGAAGTGTTAGAGTCCTGCCTTGGTGACCTTGTTGCAGAAACTCATCAGATTCTGGTCAGGAAAATTTGATCCATATTCTTACATGTAATTCAATAGAGCAGATGAGAGCATTCCAAATGCACTTATTTTAAAATTTGAACTAAATTTTGCGGTTTCACTCTTAATTTTGCCCATATTGCTACAATAAGGATCTCTTGCTACACGTAAGGTCATCAGTCTGAACTGTGGGGTTTTATCCCATAGAAAGGAAACATCACTGAGTGATCCTTTTTCCATAGAAAAATACCAGTTTATCAAAACAGATTTTGAATTTTAATTCAGTATTCTGGTATTTAGGAAGAAAGTTTGGATCAAAGTGGGGGAAAAAACAAGGAGCGAAATAAGCTGTTCGACTCATTTCAAAATAGTCATTAAGGTGGTAATTGGGACAGTTACTTGGAACATGAGATAACTGGCTTCTAATCCCTCTGATTCAGAGATTTAAAGCTTATCCAGCAGCTTTACTCTAATTGTTACTCTGGCATTGTTACCTTTTTGGTTTCTTCTCTGATTTTTGTGAGTGAAAATTCAGATGGGATTATTTTTGTTCTTCAAGAAAGTTTTGAGAGTAAGTGCTGATATTTAGCAATTCATACAAAGTACATTTCTTATTTTCTAGCCTGGGTTTCTCTCTGAAGCTGTCACATAGCTGTCAAAAAGAGTTCCTGCCCTCTTCCATCCCAGTTTCAGCTTTGAGTACACATACGGCCAGGGAACTCTGCTTCTGGGCACTGAGGTTTCTCAGCAAACACAGACATTACACTGTACAGGAAAGACTAGACAATATATAAACCTTCTTATTCTTTCAAAGTCGTGTTTTTATCTGTTGGCTTTAAACTCACAACCATGTGCATGAGGAATTGGGTGTGCCAATCCCATTAACAATAATGGGAGCAGAAGGCTTAATTCTCCACATACTATGCTGAAAATGTGCCCCCTTAAGAATCCTGCGTGTGTAATTGATTTGGGCTATTTGTTTGAACTTGCCAAATGGATTTCTTGAATATTTGTAGCTAGTTTTGAAAGCACTCCCATCCTCAACCAGACACACACGTTATTAAAGGATTTGATTTGACATTTAACAATTTTGTATATTAATATTCCCCACTTTTTCCTAGATCAACATAATCCTCCTAAATCCCAGCATCAACAGTCATTACACCAAAGGAACAAGATGTTGCTGGTGTCGCTGCGTTCCAATATTGAATTTTGTAGGAGCTTGGCTGATTTGGAGAGATTTATATTCTGCTATTTCCTGAGCTGTGAGCAGGACCTTGCAGGTTCAGCTCTTTGAAAACATTCACATAAACAATCTCACTTCATTACTTTGAAGGAAATAGATTCAGTGGCATCTGGTAGAGTGGTGATATTCTGTGACACAGAAAGATATCTTTTCACTCTCAGTCCTAAGTAAGACCAAACCCTGGGTACCAAGAGACTGGTGTGTGATGGAGATCTGATCTCAGATATAGTGAGGGTTCATGTCATTTTAAGCAACTCTGGATTTCAGCTGTTTCAGGACAGAATGACAGCAAGAAGCTTAGTTTTAATTGATCTAATACTAATATTTATTCCCATAGCCAGTGTGAGTAGCAAACCAGACTTTTCCTAGGACTCTTTTATGATAGGTCTTCATTCTATCTCGCAACACTGAAGTGCTTTTCCTGTCATCTCATTCTATGATCTCAGGCTATAAACTGTGTTTTGCCATTCTGCCTCAGACTGAGTATTGCATCACTCAACAGATAATTCCATTGCAATGAATTGGGCTACTCAGAAAATTTACCCTTCAGCTTCAGATCTGGGTGTGATGGAATGAAGAGGATTCACTCATCATTCCAGTAGGTAGAGTGAAGAAGGAATGTTGGCTCTAGTTTTAGAGTCAGTAGCCAAAAAGGCAAGGTCAGCATAGCAGGAGGATGTTGTAATTTACTGCTGGTCTAAAGCAGCAGTAAGTTTCTACCCCAAAGGACCAAGAGAAAGTAATGAAAGAATAGTGACTCAGAGGTGTGTCTGTGAGTCACAAACACCCTGGGGATTATCTTCAAGAGAGTGTGATTAACCCTCATCCCCTTGTTGGAGGCTATTGAAGGTACAATATACCCTCTGTGGTGAACATTGATCAGAGCTGTGATTGGTGATGGATTGAGTAAGGTGAATGCTAATCCTGGAGTTTGGATGTTGAATGTAAATAGTACAAGTCAGCCTTTAGCAGAGAATGCTTTTGAGATACGAGAATACCTGAAACTTTCTGTGGAAGAGGCTTAACTATTTTTCTTTTTTTTCTTGAACTCCTGACAGACACACTTCAAACCCAGGGTGAGGAGCTAAATTATCCAATCTCTATATTGGATAATTTAGAAACAGCTGAGTGTCAGTTATAGCAGAAACACCCAATGAATGAATGAAGAGAAGCATTTAGTGCCATCCATCTATCAGCAGTGGTTGGTTCCAGTGTATCAGCCTTATGTTGGCACTGTAGTGCTGCCCAGGCCTGACTGCATCTCTCCAGGCTGTATGTATGGAAAATGGGAGAGAGCAGCTCCCTGCCCATCCCTTCTCTTGGTCCTACTGCTCCATACACCACACTGAGCACCTTGGGAGCTCTTTCTGATCCCTTCTGCCTTTAGCTGGCAGAACATCTGGGACATCTGGGACCTTCTTAAGTTTCCTCATCATATAAACCAGGAGTAACTAAAAATATACCTCCTCTTTTATATACCTCTTCTTTTTTTTTACTATACTATACCACTGTCCACATTTCTGTTATTCATGGAAAGACCTCGAGTCTGTGATTCACGTATTTTAAAAATCACCAGTGTTACGACCTTTATTTCCTGATGTGCTGATGGAAGTTGTGGTCTTGGTTGTCTCTTGTAGTTTCCTCCTATTAAAATGTCTTGAGAGAAGTTGTGGTTGGTGTTGTTATGTAAAAAAGGACCCTCACAGTTGAAGTAGCTTCATTTGCTGGACTCAGCAGGACTGAAGAGCTGCATTAGCAGCACAAGCATTGGCTTTTCTAAGGCTGCTTAGGACAAGCAACCCAACTCTCAGTAGCATCTCCTAAACCTTTTTTTCTGCTTTCAAAGCAAATTAATTAAGTATCAGAGAGAAATGGGGTGAGAGCTTAAAGTTTTCTCTAGCTGATCAACATCATGTTGTACTTTGATCAACAACATGTACTTTTAACTAAAGAGGGAGATTTTTTCCAGTCAAAATACTGTGTTCTTGCTGATGGTGTTGGGTTCTAGCTGTTAGTATGGAACCTCAGGGATCCCTAAAGGAATGACAGTGGCAATCTGGTCATGGACTGTGAGCCAACCTGCCTGTGGTGTAGTGGCTGAAAGGGTGCAGCTGGCAGTGCTTGGCTCCAGCCTTCACCTTCATGGCACAGTTACCTAATCCATTTTCTGCCCTTGGCAGCTACAGCTCAGCATGAAAATTACATTAGACACTTCAGGGAAGCCAGATAATGGCTCCAGTGACATCCTTATGCAGGTCCATGCCCCTGCTTTTGTCCACTGCCACTGGCTCAGTCACTCCAGGATTTCCCCTGAAAGCTGCTTCTCCCGAGGCCAAAACATTTTTGTGACACTGTTGGTATATGAAAGACTGATACACAAGCAAATAGTATTTGTACATTGCTGATGAGACCATTTGGGGGCTCTTGCTCTAGAAATGTTGAAGAGACAGTACTTCTGGGGAGGTGACATTCAGTGATATTGTCATATTCCACTCCACCCTCTCCAGGTTAAGATGCAGAATTGCAGTCTAGAAGGAAATTATTTCCCCTCCACAGTCTTAAACTTTTCATCTAGGCTTGCGTGTTTGACTTAGAAAAATCTTGAATTAGGCAAGAAAAGAGAGAACCCTGAAAAAAGGGAGCTTATAGGAGAAAAGAATCTCTCTTACCTTTATTCAAGCTATGATTAATTAGTCTGTTAACAGCTTGTCTTTGGCAGGAACATTAAAGACCTGTCCCAGCTCCTGGGGAGAACAGTAATTCACCCACCCAAGCCCACCTCACCTCGAGCACAGTCCTGCAGCACCATGTCCAGCCTGGACCCCCAGGGAGAGCCCCTCCTGTCCCTGCAGGGCTGCTCCCAGAGCCCCAAACCCAGCACAAAGCACAGTCCCACCCCAGGAAGGGCAGACACCTTGCCAGAGTGCTGGAAGAGAGGTCAGGCCCAGTGTGAAAAGGGGATGAGTAGAGCAGCAACATTGATGTTTGTGCTTTTGATCAATGGGGATATTTTAAGATTTTCATGTCCCTAAAACCAGTGCATAGTCCTTTATTATATGTCAACAGCCTGCAGCTCAGCTCTGTCAGCTCCACTGAGTTCTGTGCACGTTCCATAAATATGAATCATATAGTGCACTTAAAAAAAAAAAAAAAGAGGGCTGATTTATGCTTATTTATTCTGTACAACTACAAACATCTGTGTAGAAAATAAATATGGACATTGAAGGAAAAAAAAACACTTCACCCTTTCTTCTCCCTCCCTCCTTATTTTGAAACCTTACAAAGGCAGGCCATGTGGTCAACATCTGGAATGTATGTGGGAATTATTCAAATGAGCCTTAGTAGCAGTTGCCTTGTGCCAGGCTCCTGAAGTGGCGAGGAGGAGTGACAGCCACCACACTGTACATGCTCCAGTCTTGTACACCACATCCACATTCCAGGCATCTTCTCACCGGGCTGGCCAGTGTGGCCAGCAGGCCTGGTGGAACATAACTATTTCATGTCAGATATATTTTGCATGACATATATGGCCACGTCTGTTCCAGGATCTCAGTGCCTCACAGTGCCCCATCTTTGGGAGGGAGAGAGCGGATGTTGTTGCTGGTTTTACTTTGGCAGGATAATGTTGAGCCACCTGAGCAATGTGCCATTTGCCAGGCAGAGGGAGATCAGTCACATCCGTTTTTACAACTGCTGAGCCCCCCATCCAGCCTGGGGGAAAATGGACAGTTCCTGGCCAAGCTGAAGCTTGGAGCTCTCACTGTGTTACTTCCACTGAAGCAAATCAATGCTGTTTGTAAGTTGAATTTGGTGGATCAGGACCAGGAAAGAACATGGGCCACTGCAGACACAGTCACTGCTGCAGCTCCCCAGACAGTGGGAGGCCGTGGCACTGAAGGTGAAGGGCCATCAGGTGAAGGCTGTAGCCCTTGTGCTGATGGCTCAGGTTCTGCTTGCCTGAAGTGCAGAGCACAGGCTCTAGTTTGCCCTTCACAAGTTTGTAACACCCCGCCATGCTCTCATTGGCTTTCCTGAACTTGAATATATATTTGTGAATATATGTATCTAAAATACTCCATTTAGTATCAGATAGGTTTGGGCTTGGTTTTTTTTTTTTCACAGTCACTGTCAATATTTAGGGAAGACTTTGGCAAAATCTGTCTTTGCTACTCTGTGGAGAGTCACAGAAAACATCCTAGAACTAAGCAGACTTTCTCTCCTGACCTGACAAATCTTGTTCCTTTTCTTCTTAAGTAGCCAAGCATCTTATAATTCGAAGCTGGATCGTGAATGCCTTATTCACATCAGTGGCTCATTACATCAGTCATCCCACTTACGCTGGTGCCGGGCTAATGCTCTGCACGATAACTTCGGTGGGAATCGGCGTGTGAGTGACCACGTCCCGAGCGCAGCAGGGCGAGCCAGCCCGGGTGTGCGGCGGTTCCCTCGGAGATCGGCAGTGATGGGAGCACGGCGCTTTCATCCGCGGGGTTCGTGGGCTTGCAAGGAGGCGCTGGGACCGCATCGCCGCCCCGACAGCGGCGGCTCCCGGAGCCGGGAGCGGAGCGGGCTCAGCTCCCACCGCGTGTCCCCGCAGCCCCTCCGTGCGCTCCNAGCCGCCCGTCCCCTCCAGCCCGGGATGTGTCCGCACAGCGGCCCCGGTCGTTCGCTCCGTGGCTCCGATGCACCGGCCGCGAGTGGTGGGGATCGCTGAGCGTGTGCGAGCGCAACGCCGTGGAAGGGCAAAGCGGCTCATTATTGGCAGGACTGGTCACAAATGTTTTGCCAAAACTGGTTTTCAATGGAAAACTGAATTTCCAAAAGCTTCCCATCTTTTTCACAATGGAGATATGCTTTTGCAGAAGAGATGTGTTTCCCGCGAGAACAATTCAACCAAAATTTTAAACTTCTGTCTACTCTTAGTTTCTGTTGAAATTATTAATATTTTAATTATTTTAAATACAAAGTTTGCATTTTTGCAGCAGAGGAGGAGGCATTTCCCATACAGGTCTATGAATTAACTCTCATAAAACCCCCGCCAGCAGCACGAGCATAGTTTTCTTTTTATGGATGAGAAGCCGAGAAGCAAAGAGGTTAAGTGATTTGGCTCCAATCCCTACAGGCACCATTAAAAGCTCCTGGCTCCCAGTTCTGTGCTCAGAATGTTAGATCGCATGACATATCTTTGTGAGGCAGTTAAATGCTTTCAGACTCCCTTGGATTTCAGCAGGAGAATCAGGCAGTGTATGAGAACAAAAAGAGGGATGCAGTGGCCTTGCCTCAGCTCACACAGCATGTCCTCAGCAGAACTGGAGCGAGGCCTCTTGACTCTGAGGCCTGTGCATGACACATCACACAACAAGGCTCATCAGACAGAAACCCAGCACTTTCTTCTGGCCCACCCAGGTACATCTTAAGATGAAGCAGTGGTGGCTGTTCCATGGACAATGGTGTTTGTCCTGGATTTGAAATCTAGTTGATATCCAGAACTGGAAACTGGACCTGTTGAGTCTCACTGAGTGGTGATAGTACAACATTGCACCATCAGCCCCAAATGTGATGGTGAGCCACAGGGAAGAAATAAAAGATTAAGTAGGCTGACAAGGTGACTGAGAGTGTTATGTCAGTCTTTTCTTGGTTAGAGCCCATGAGCTGAAGTGCCTAAGCTGTATTTCCAGTTTTTGTACTTTCATAATGTCTAAAACTGGTTAAATCATAGCATTCCAACTCAAAGCATTCTATGATTCTATGTTTTCCTTATACCTCAGTTCTCATATATGCTTATAAAGTGTTTCCAAACCTTGTGAGGAAGCAAGGTCTTACTAAAAGGAATGGCATTTAGCTGGGCAGAAGCTTAGGTCAGCCCTGCTGGGGGGTTTATGTATTCTCCATAATTACAAGAGGCAAGATTACCTCCCACCTGTGCTCTGAGTGTGCACATGTAGCTCCAGAGGCCAACACCTAAAGTGAGGTTCCCACTCTGGTCTTGGCATCATAATCTGAAATGACCTGTGTTTTAGGGATTTCCATTAACATGTGTCTCTTCTCAGATGCTTTGAAAACTGAATCACTTTATATATTGAGAATCTCACTGAGAGCAGCCAAGATGGAAAATGTTGCTTAGACTCTTTTGTACACTGGAAAACACAACATTTGTTCCTGGGTGGTTCAGATCTTCTCACTCAAGCAACTGTGTGTGTATTAATATTTTTACATTGAAGCTTTATTATCTTCATTCACAAGTTCTCTCTTTTAGGACTAGTTACTCCTTTCCTTGGCATTTTTCCTTTATTCAGAACCAGTGTCTTGATGAATCAGGTTGTGGAACTTGACTATAAATTCGGGAGAATTCATGATCTTGCAGGAGCTGTGCAAGAAGCCCCGTGTCCAGTTCAGAGGCCACTGACCAGAGCGTGCCTTTTATCACAGGACACACTACAGTTCTTCTCTTTTTCCACTTCAAAAATTATTGTTTTAAAAATACAGTTCCAGAAATGTTTGCGATTTATTTTTAATTCAGAATAATTGGTTAAGGAGTCCTTAAAACTAAATACCAGCAGTTTTTTATGAGCAACTTAAGATATTCTTTTGCTGTTCCTTAGCCAGTTGTGGAACTGATAAATATCACTGCATATTCTAAATTTCAGGGGAAAAAAATCCATACTTTTTTTTCCCACACAAAACTTGTAATCTTGGTTTTCTTTGAACTCTAATTTCTGTTTCTCCCCCAGCAAAAAATGACAAATGTTCCCTGTTTTGGCTCCCTGTGGGCACTAGGGGCCTTAGCTGCCCTCTCCCGTGGCCTCCCCACACTCCAGCCGTGGCTGCAGGAGCTCTGTTTAAGCTCAGCTCTGGGCTGTGAGCTCTCGTTGGGTCGAGGTTGTTGAAGTGCCCCTTTGCAGCTCCCTTGTGGCTCTGTTGGGCTCTGGCTCCCAATGATCTGGCCTTGCCTTGCAGATGTTTCCCTGCTTGGTCTTGGACTTGCCTTATTGCCGTGGCCTTGCCTGGCAATAGGACAGGGCCTGGCCCTTGTTCCTGTCACCAGGGCTGATCCTGACGGGACTTCTCAGTTCCTTGTCACCAGGAACTCCCCTGACGTGGGAACTTGGCTGAAGCTGGTGCTGCCTCGTGCCTGCCCTGCTCACCTTGCTCAGGTTCTGTGGGACAGGGCAGTGGTTGGTGAGGTCACAGCCCCACATCCCTCGTGGAACAGCCACCCCAGGTATTCCAAACACTTGGAAGCTAGACAAGTGCTCATCTGTTTTATTGTACACCTCCTTTTCCTTCATAGTGGGGAGATAGAGTTGGCTACCAATGCCAGTTCTTTTCCCTCTCTGTCTGAAATACAGACAGTTAGAATGTTCAGAATGAGATCTGCATATACAGGAAATTTAAAGATACACAGAGAGAAACTACTTCTGCAGTAGCCTGATAGAAAACCTAGAAATTAAACTAATTTCTTGAACAAGTGATCCCCTACCCAATGGATCAAGTTTAAAACTTTTTTAATGCACATTCACCTCATTTGGAAAAGGCAGGTTTTAGCAATTCAAGTTTTGTGCCCCTCCTCTGCTCTATTAAGGTGTAGCCAGATAAATTGACTTCTTTTAGTCCTTGGTATTTCTGCTGGTTTGAATCACAGAGGTCATGTTGGTGCCATCTACTTTGCCCCTCATGTGAGAGGTTTATGTGGTTTTATTGTACCAGAATCACTTTTATTATCAAGTCAGTTCAAATTTTGTGTTTTCCCCTTGGAATTTATCTATTTAGCAACTCAGACAGCAGGTGAACATCTTGGTCTGGATACACCTATAGATGAACCTGGGACTGGTATCTAACCATCCACTTAGTGAGGTGTAGGCAGTGTAATATGTATCCTATACATTGTGTAACAATTCCTGGAAGAGCCCATGTCATTGCTCATTGATCCTCATAATCCCTCTTTCAAAGACACATAGAGACAGATTTAGTTTAAAATAGCCTGTGCTGTGCCTTTTCCAGGAGCCTGTATTAAGTCACTGGCAGATGCAACAGGAACCCAAACTCTTCAGTCGTGTCACTGTGCCCCCAGTTCCCCCTCTGGCACAGTGACTGGGCTGCTGCCAGATTGAGCTGGGAACCTCCATACTGGGAGGAACTGGGGGAAAAAAACCTGAATTGTGAACTGGTGGCCTAGATTGTGTCCATTTTTTGACATATGATTTCTTCAGTCTCAGAAGAAATGAGTCTTGTGATTTCACACCAACACAAATGGAAAGAAAATGATATTCAGTGTGTTTGAGGGAGAGGGCAATGAGGAGCACTGCCTCAAAACATCACTCCAGAAGTTTTGTGAGGGTTGGAGCTCTAGAGTCAGGAAAAGGCAATTCATTTAGGTTTTCGATTTCCTTTTCTTCGGCATGTTTTATCATAATTTATTATTGCCGAGGTCTAGAGAGGAGTTGTGTGAGTGGCTAGGATTTTTTTCTGATGAAAACTGCTAAAATTCCCTGTAATTTGAGCTGTGTCACATTGATTGGCATGGCCTGAACATGGTCTCACTGGAATTCAGTGGAGCTCCACTTGCATCAGAAACAGTTCTGGTTGGAGATGCACTCTGATTTGTGTTTGAGGTGCCTGGCAACATGGTAATGAGCAGCTTTATAAATAACTCTGTATTCTTATCTTTGTCTTAGTACTAGTATTGTTATTTTTATGATACTGTAATGTTTATTATAGCTATTTTATGGTGTAATTTGATTAGCGTGTTACCCTAATATCACATAGAAAAGGGGAGGGCATTCCTGTCATACTTTTGAACACTACCCCTTCTGTTTTCATCTGAGGAACCCAAAGCCCTTTGGTGATCATTAATTGTCCCACACCATATAAGCAAATGCAAGCACAGAGAACTTAAGTGATTCCCCCAAGCCCACACAACAAGTCAGTGGCAAAGCTGAGAGTTAGACCCCAAGAGTCCCAACTCCCTGATGTCTGTGTTAACCACTAGAAAACATTCCCATTGCAGGAGCAGCAGCTATAATAGAAATGGGGATTGCCATGCTGCACTTCTTTTAGGTCAGTTGTAATGAGAACACTCAATGTTATATAAACCCTGTAGGTTTCCTGTTTAGGACTTGATCAAACCATAAACTGCTCGTTTAAATAAGCTCCAAAAACAAAATGTACTAGGGAGCTGAGGAGCAAGGAGACAACATCTAACAGCAAACTTATGTTTATTGCTCATTTGCTTTCCTTGCTGGGATGATGCCGTGTACTTAGATTAAATATGCAGAGCCAAATTTATCCCTAGGGTGTAGTTTTTTTGGACTCTGAATGACACCAGGGTGAATTTGGCACATTTACACTCAAAATTATTATGGGTTTTACGAATATTTGGAATGGTGTCAAAATGTTGTGGGTTAAATTCTGTTCTCAGTTCCACCAGTGCTAACACAGGTTAACACCGTTCTGATCTCACACTGGATTTACAGCAATGTAATTCCACTGTCCCAGTGTTCAGCTGGTGTGAATTAGTTTATCTGCACTGGAATGCAGGCAGCTCAGCTGCTTTACACCAGCTAAGAATCTGACCCATATTTAAATAGAATTACTCCTAAAATACACAATAGCAAATGCAATGTGAATTAGGTCCACTGTGCCCCTGATTTGCTCAGGGGAAGCACAGCTGAAGCTGGTTCTGCAGCTCTGCCTGCAACAACCCAAACTGGTGTCACAAACCTGAACCTGACCCCCATCCACTCTCCTGATGCTTTGTAAGTTTTAAAATAACACCGCAGCGTTACACGTGCTGCATGTGTGTAAATCATCCCAAACTGCTGCAAATCATCCTCCGTTCTCTTGTTTCAAAGCAGAGATTGGGAAGTGCTTGGTGATATTTGGGCTCAGCTCAGATATTCCAAAGCTTGGATGGATGGATTGTTTTGATTCTTTCTTTGAACTCCTTTCCCACCCCTGCTAAAAGAAACAGACAGATCCACTCAGTGCAGCGACAGACAAGTTGGAGACAACGCGCCGCTGCCCTCCCGGTACCACCCCCCACACGCCAAATTTGCAGACACCCGCGAGCTGGAGCCCAGCGCTGCGGCAGTAAAGAAGGGCTGGTATTCCCGGGATGTCCTGCCCTTAGCAGGCACAAATGACTGAAATTAACCTCTCTTCTATGGGCCTTAACTTGCTTTACGACTGCGGGTCTTTTGTTTTATACCACCATACAGAGGTGCCTTTGCCATGCTAAAGATTTAACTAAATTATAATGAATGATCCTCACCAGCACTGTGCCCCTAATTAGAACAAGTCGCACAGACATATTGTCTCCTTGATTTCCTCTGTTACATTTCTCTCACTCTCTTTCTCTGCCTGAGACACATGGGTCCCATTAAACATTTTAGCATTTAATGTGGTTCCCTTAAATGACTTCTCAAGTTTTCAAGTTCCATTTAGAATTGTATGTTGCTCTCCTGACTGTGGTTTTGATTTTGTTATGTTTCATGCATTTAGCCAAAGCAACTGCTCTTCTCCCCCCTCTAGTGGGGAGCAGCCTGGGTCTGTGGAAGTCGTGTCTACGTCTACTACATTTTGTAGACATCCATCCAAATCTTTACATTTATATAAAAAATAAGGAGATTGGGGCAAATGGCTCCTAATGACTGGTAAATGCAAGTGTGGTGGTTGTGTGATGTTCTTTCAGTGCAGTTGATTTGTTAATGAAAACAAAGCATCTGTTAGTTTAGTATCACTATAGTTCTATCAAGATGTCTTTGTAAGTGGTTCTGTAATACACAGAACTTCCTATTAATCTATTTCTAATCTAAGTAGAAATGACTGACACAAAGTTTTTATAACGTGATATGTGCAGTGTGTATTATCCCCACTGAGTATCCCTGTTGTACAGCTGGAGTGCTGAAGGACAGAGATTTTGTTGACTGCATTGTCTGTAATGTACTTCCTCAGTAACTGCTACAATGAGAATTCCAAATTGTCCTTTCCAAGAGTATCGAGTCAAGCTCAGGATCTGGACCCTAATCCTCAAGTTATTTTGTGGCCTGGGCCCAAGGTGTCTGTGCTTGTCTTAAAGCTTGTCTGTACCACTGTAGTTATCCAGTTTCAGATCTGTATGGGGATAATTATTTTGGAATAAGAATGCCTTATTTCCCCCAATCTTTCCCCATTTAGCTTATCACCCTCTGAAAATGGTACATACCTATTTAAAGGAAAAGGGCATTCTTAATCCAAGATAAGCATCTCTTTCCAAATAGTGTCATTAACAGTAAAGAATATTATAATAACATAACTTTGCAATGTACTTATCTGAGGTAAGTTTTATTTAAGAGAAAGGGCCTTTCTGTAGTTATAAAGGAAATTGTTACCAAAGTGAGCAGTAAATCTGGGTTTCTGGGCTCCTGGTTGTGTAAGTGGCATTATATTAAGGACCCATGTCTGTAAAGCTGTTGAGTTTCTCAGCACCAGACTGACACTGGTTGCTGTGTTCAGGTACTGGTAGGATGGTGAGTCCAGAAGCTTCTTCCTTCCTGTTAAAGGCATCAATTCCCTGGTTCTGGTGCCATTGTCACAGTGTTTTTATGGTGGACCTTACATGCCATAACAAAAACATAAGACATCGCTTCAATGACAAAGTCTTGCTGCTCAGATCCTCAGATGTGAAATCAGCTAAGATTTAATTATGGCAACTTCCCAACATTGCTTGTTCTTTAGATAATTCTTAAAAGTTTCCGTGATGTATTGGCTTCCAGGGTTAAGCCACAAGAAGCTTGAAATTTATCTCTGGCGCTGAGATTTAGGTTTCATTACCAGTTAAGCCTTCGTCTGGAGTGCTGATGTGTTCTGCAACAGGGAACTTGGCTTGTTAGTAACATTAGCACATTTGTGAGTCCTCCAACACGTCCACGGATAATTGTGTTTCAACCCTGTGTTCTTTGTTCTAATCCACTGTCTGATAATGGGTGACAGGGGAGATAAGGGAAGGAAACGTGCCAGCAAGATTTCATTCAGTCTTGTGCTGTTTCCTCTGCCTGACTTGGCATCTTCTGCTTTAAAGCAGAGAGGGCCAGGATTGATGGCAGGCTCTTCAATGCCTTTCTCACCAGCCCCTCGGGGAGGCTTCCAGATTCCTGCAAAGAGATATCACAGGTCTGGGAGCTGCTTTCTGGAATCATTCTTCTTGCAGCAGTGCAAATGAGCAGCTTTTCTTTCTGTCACAGCAATGATTACTGTTTAAATTGAGCTCTTTGAATTTTTTTTTGACACAAGCAGTTTTCTGTTGATAAACACAGTTTCACTGAAATTGAAATGTTTCTCCAGGGAGGGTATCAGTTTTGGCAAAATTTTGCATGGGACACTTAAAAAGAAGCATCTTGGCTTTGCTGAGAGGAATTTTATGAAGTATTTTGATCTGACTACATAATTTTAATGAATGGTTAGATTTTGATTTTTAGCCTAAGGTTACAAAGATATTTAACAACACACAATTGCATTAGTGTATTTAAATGTTTCTACATGATTGTAATAAAAAGCTAATTCTAAATTTTGGAATGTATTGGAAATCCTGATTTGGGGGGAAAATCTGACATTTCAATTAAGAATGAAAACAAAGTTTAAATACTGACATTTCCTATTAGAAGAAATTCTGATTTCTGAATAGTTCCTTTAGTAAATGCAGATATTAATTTTTCTAGCTGATCTTTTAGTTCTTCATAGCTCTGCAGTCTTCAGAAAAAAACTTGTATTGCATGAGAGCAGTTCCGTGGAAAAGATTATGGTGATAAATATTTGCCTTTCTAAACTGTAGAGTAACTTTTCTTCATCTTCCCAGAAAGGCAGCACTGTTCCCTATTGCCCTTTCCTCACAATACTGATTATTTCACTTGCATTAATACCTCATGCCTGCTGCTACTGTCTTTGCAATGTATTATAATTAATTTTATTTTATGAAATAAAAAAGTGACAGAAAAACTAATATCCAGACCCTCAAAGGCTCTTACAGTGCTTTGGCTGTGAAGGACTTGCTCTGTCATAGTCCTCCTGTATCATCTTGGGTGAGGAGTTAACAGTCCTTGTTTCCCTGAGCACTTTGTGGTGACTTTCTAGCAGCAGCTCTGTGCATCTCAGACAGCAGCCCCTGCTGGAAAGCCCCGACTCTTGTAGTTTAAAGGGTTAAAAATCAAGGAGGCAAAGCACCACCAACAAAATGCCATGCCTTTGATTTAATAAAGAGATAATCCTCTTTCTATTAGCTACGATAATAATGACTCACCAGTAGTAAATGAAGGAATACACACAGAATGACATCATGTGAACAGCACAGTGTCTGTGGGACTTAAAATGAAGAGGATTATTCCAATATATCAGTTCTGAGCCTAAAACTGGCAAGGATGGATCTGGAGTAAAATTTAACATAAGAAATGTTTATTGAAGCACTAACATGAGAAAGGAATTATACAACTGGAGTTATTAAAAACAATAAGCTCCTATTTCAAAAGCTTTAATTTCAGTAGAATAATATACACCCAGATCGACATGAGGCTGTAATTCTATTGAGTCATTCCAATGACATCAGGAACCACAAGAGGGGATGTGCCGTGGCTTATTGATGTCTGCAAACCACACCCCATCCCCTGGATGGAATTACAGCCTCCATCTTTCCATCTTCCACTGGAGACCAGAGCCTCATCTGGTTCTTCATGCAGAAGGAATTGCCCTGGAGTCAGTGGAGTTGGTCTGGTTTGACACTGGTGGAAGGAAGAGGAGTTACAGCACTGATGGCTCACAATTGTCCATTTCCAGGCCTCCTGCTTCTAGGCAGCTCTAACCCAGCAAGAGTTTCCAAGCCCTTTATATGGATCAGAGATTATTTAAAACAAATTATACCGAGTTAACATTTTGTTTATAAGATATTAATCTGATTTTTACAGACAGAGGACTTGCTTAAGATGACTTTGTGGATCTGAATTGTCTCTGATCACCACAAAGATTGTGTTGTATGCATGGAGTGGGAGCTGGGGGGTGGCTGGAAGTAGCCACTTTGTCTGACTTTAGTGCTAAAAGGGTCGTTTTACTGTCCAGTGAGCAGAGAGAGGTTCCTGAGGAGACTGATTCAGAGCACAAGTCGAGTGAAATGCAGATGAGATGTTCAGGCAATACAACTCCCTGTGTCCCTGGTGCACACTCGGAGAGGTTCCTCCAGCTCCGGTGGCCCCACTGGGGGGCAGCTGTGCAGGATGCACATTTCAAAATGCTTCTGAAAAACCCTGCAGCCCACCTATTTCTCTATCAGAAGGTGCAGATGGTATCACTTGTGTGTTCTGTAGATAACTGGGCTAGAGACCAGTTAAGCTTTACTCATAGTAGGCTTAGATTTAACGTTTTACTATAACAAGTAAGGCAACATCATTTAGATCTAACAGGCCGAAGCTCCTATTTACTGTTCTTATATTTGGATACTAAATCCTGAATATCTATTTCTGGTAAACTGAATTCCAGTGTGGAGCAGAGGAAGAATAACTCAGAGGTCAATGAGATTCACAGTGGGGCCACTAAGGACAGGTCCAGGGAGCCTTGCTGGTGTCAACAGCAGTGCTGGAGGGAGGAACCACCCTGCTCCATTACTCACAGGGTGCTGACAGGGTATCTTTTATGAGGAATTTGAAATATTCTGGAATCTGCTCCCTACCCAAAGGAGCCCAGATTTGGTGACTTTCCAGGCCTGTTGCAAAAGACATCCATTGTCAGATATGTGGAGAAAGTGAGGCCGTGGCTCTGCTCCTCTGCTCTGTGAGGGGGGTTGAAATGCCCATGTCTGGTTATTTAGTCTGTGCTGAGCAGCCAACTTCATTACCTGAAACCTCAATAGAAAATGTGTACAGACTTCATTAGGAGAACTAGGCAATAGAGAATTCTACCTACAGTTTGGGGTAGGAACAATTCTTACACTGGGGAAAGAGGAATTGTTTCTAAAAGGACTCTCACAGCCTGTTTTCCCTCTTTCTCTTGTCTCCCCACCCACCTCTCCTTCCTGTTGAATGTAGAAATATTTTGTTATCTTTCAGCAAGCTAATTTCTTGTGTTGGATGTTGGGTTTTGTGAACAGGTTTCTAAATGTCTTATTACATTTACTCCACTCTACTGCTACAGATTGCATTAGAAAGGCAATTACCAGATGAAGCTGCATCAGTAAAAAGGTGGATAAATAAATGGACAGAGAAGACGATGTTTTGGAGCAGAGCTGTAAAACTTCTAAGTAGGGTCACTTTTCTAATTATAGGATGGTGAGGCTGAAGACTCCAGTGCCCAGGCAAAGGATGAAAAAAAGTATCCAACTGAATAAATAAATCTCTTAAAGAAAAAGATAGCTGTCTGCCAAGAAACCTAATATGAAATGTTGAGAGTGCAGTTCTGAAAAAGATTTAATTGGAGATATACTCCTAAGAATATGTAAATAGTCTTTCCGTTTCTTAACTAAAAGGAGAAACAGATGCCAGTTCTAAGATCTAAGATCAAATATGAAAAGTACTGAGGCCTCTAAATGTCAACTTAAAAGTATATAATTAGATTCTTATCTTGCAAAGAGGTTGGCCAGTAGATTTTCAGTGAAAGGTATAAACTCTTTGGGTATATTTTACAGCGAATGGTTCAATTGTCTACTTTAAGTGCAGTAAAATTCAAACATCTAGATTTTAAAATGTAATTTAAAAATTTAAATGGCCTTAACAAAAAATAGTGATATGTCAGTTTTGACTAGCCAGTGTTCTGGCACTCCTTAGTTTGGATCTACTGATTAGAGATCCAGTATCTTTTTGGTGTTTGGGTGCCCCAACAGTAAAAATTTCAGTGATGGTGTATGGACTTGATTATGATGTCAGTTACAGATAGATCAATGAATTTGATAAAATAAGTAAATCCATTTTTGTTCATTTAAGGCCCTGCTAGTCAACAGAATGTCAGTCCTTACAAATGAAGAACAACAGTTCCGTGAGGCTGGAGGTCCATCATTAAATTCCATCTGGTTTTGCCCTCCCTGACTTGGGTAGGGACCATCAAGGAAAACACTGAACCATAGGGAAGGAATTAATGTTGACAGAGGGGGATGGCTCAGTCACTGCCTGACATTGCAATTTTTCATTTGCATGTGGACATTAGATAATTCAACAAAAATTAGTATACTCCACTATGCCTTCATCAGCAGCCAACAGACTGAGACCCAGGAGTTTATTTTGTTTGTCTGGGGCAACTGCTCTGACTGCAGTTCTACCAAAAGCCAAGACATAAAATGATTGTGACATTTCTGATCCAGTAGGAATTTGTAAGTACCAAAAAATTCAAGCAAGTTTCATTCCACAAGTCACAGGTTCAGGTAGGAGGCTTGGTCTTGGGCTGATTTTGTTCAGTTTTGATTACTGCAATAAATCTGAAATTAAACTGAGTTTTCCAACACTGAGTTTCCAGTGATGCCAGGCTAGATTTATGGTTCTGGGAACAAACCATACAGTTTTGTAGAGATTGTGGTGTTGCCATAGAATCGTAGACCTAAAGAGTCTAGTTCAGTCCCTCTGCCTGCTCTATGCAGAACGAACACCTAAATCCCTTCTAATCAGATGCTTGACTGGCCTGTTTTAGAGACCAGTAATGGTGATTCTCCCTAGATGTTCATAGAAAAACACTTGGAAAATTAAAAATACCGAGGCCAGCTCCTTTGCTGGTGCACCCAGAGGTACCTCAGTGGCAGTGAGCATTGTGTGGCTGTGGCTCATGCACGATGAAACCAGATCTTTGTGTTAAGTGTTTCCATTTCACTGTTCAAAAACACTTCAGTGAAACAGTTTATACAAAATGATGGCGGTAAAAAATAATTGCAATGAGCCCATTTCCCTTATCTTGGGAAAAATCTTGGTTTAAATGTTAGAGAAGTCAGTATTTTCTGGTTTTTCCAAAGAAATGTCCTACTGTTGTGAAATTGTGACAAAATGTAAAATTCCTCCAAACTGAAGTTTTCCAAGCATTCCTAGCAGAAGGTCAGCATGGTGTTAGAAGTGGAATTTTACACAGTTTCGCTGCCCACCCCTGTTCTGTTGGATGTGCTGCTCTTTTATGCTTCAAAGCTGCTTTAGAAGGACAAGAAAAATTGTCTGTAAAGCCATCAGGAAACTTTCCCATTGCCTTCTGTTCACTCCGGACCAGACCTGAACAGGAAACCTGAGAAGGATTAGGGGTTCCTAATTCTACTGGATTCTCCTGCTGGCCTTGTTATCCCCAAACACAGACTGCAGCCTTAGCCAGGGACACTCCTGCCTCCACTCATCATCCTCGGTACTAAACTTGTGTAAATCCACACCGTGCTGCTGCACTGCTGTCCCGTCCTCTTTGGACCGGACAAAAAATGTTTAGGGCAGAGGAGTATCTGGGAGGGGGTTTATTTTTGTGGGGACAGTAGCACTGAGCGTGAGCGGCGCCGGGCCAGCGCAGACGGGTTGGCACCTCTGCAAAAGCATCACCTTTGCCTCTGCCGTCTGCCTCTGCTCTCAGATCTCCCACACGGGCCTGGAATGTGCCTCTTGTCTGCTACCCGGCTGGCTTGGGAGGTTTTGAAAAGGTTTAATTTAGCTCTCATTTGAGTCACACTGCGCTGCCAAAAAATCTGAACTTTGGTTCCAAGCAGAGCTTAGGAATCCCGGTTCCCAGGAGAAAAGAGGAGGGGAGGACAGGGGAGAAGAAGCTGGGCATTTTAAAGGAGAGAGAGAAAGAGATGATACAGATAACTATTTCTTTTTCCTATTTAAAGAGTACGTTGTTTTGTGTTCTCTTCTACATCGTGCTGTAACTGAAGGTGAGTGACCAGCTGCAAAATTTGGGATAACAGCGACACTCCGTGGCCGCTGTAGCTGCCTGGCTGCCCTGGTGGCTTCTGTAGTTGGTAGGTGACAACTCTCCGGCTTGTACCTATCTGAGAGGTAGAGATGTGCTCTGAGGAGCACCAGCGTGGGCTGTGCTTGCTCACACCAGCCTGTGGTGCGTGGCATCCCCAAGATGCTGTGGCTGGGGATTCCCAAGTTACTGTAAAGTGCCACAGTGTCTCTGTTACGCTGCAGCCTTGGAGCACAGGGCTGTGTGTGATGTGAGGATCACAGGGCTGGCACGGGTGGGATGCCCAAGGCTCAGGTGGGCACTGAGGGCCTGAGGAGATCAGGAGAGTGAGTCTCATGCACTGTGTGCCCACCACAGGGGAGACTGAGGGGAGACCTCATGTCAGGCTACAACTTCTTCGTGAGGGGTAGAGGAAGGGCAGACACTGATCTCATCTCTGTGGTGACCCAGGGAATGGCCTGAAGTTGTGCCAGGGGAGGTTTAGCTTGAGTGTTAGAAAAAGATTCTTCCCCCACAGGGTGGTTGGGCACTGACCAGGCTCCCCAGGGCAGTGGGCACAGCACCGAGGCTGCCAGAGCTCCAGGAGCATTTGGACAATACTCAGGCACATTTTGGAATTCTTGGGGATGGGCTGTGCAGGGCTAAGGATTGGATTCAATGATCCAGCTCAGGAGATTCTGTGATTCTGTGAACATCTGTGAGCACGTTTATATAGTGCAGCTGTGAACAGAGTCTGGCCTACAGAACTGCTGAGGTGCAGAGCAGAATCAAATTTATGGCTTCATGGACAAAGCAGGGACCACTGTCTGGCCTGGTGTAAATCACCATCACTCAGATGAAATCAATACAGTGTTGGTAAATCTTGTCGTGTTATTGGAAGTCTGGCAATATTTGGTGCATTTCTTAGATCCCCAAGTCCTGTCTCATGTGGATGCATAAGAATCTCAGCTTTCATTTTCAAAAGGCCTTGTACTTGTTGGGAAAAGTTTGATAATGTGACCCAAGCACTCCATAAGGACTTAAATATCTGGAGGCAGATGGGAAAAAAAAAGAAAGGAAATAAAAAGGGGGGGGGGAGGTGGGGAATCCAACATGAGTTCTCTGCTACACTTTCAAACTTTTGAAATAGCCTCATTATTCTGGAGACCCTGGTGGCTCTTCTGCTGGATTGTTTAATTTAATTTCAATTTGCAGTATTGTAGTATTTGACCTAAATTTCCTTAATACAATAGCATGGGTTTGGCAATACATTATTCTTTCTTGTGAGAGAAGGACATTGTATTAAAAACTGCATATGCCATTTCCTACTAATCTTCCCCATTTAGACTGTTTTCCCCCTTTTCAGTGATGGTATTATATCAAACTATGTAAAACACAGCAGCTTTGATTTCACTAGCTCAGAGAGTCAAGGTTTGTGAATTTATAGCTATTGATAATTCTCGGTGCCATCCCAATAATTAGACAAACCGGATATTTCATGTGTGCGTGTAAGGAGCAGTTACATGAAGTAGCAGTCCCAGGACCACATTTGCAGGAAGATACTTCTTTCCTATCTGGTTATGGCATCTGTGGTGGGCAGTTTAACAGGGAGAAAACTCTGGGGCTCCTCAGAAGACCAGCAGTGGGACATTTCCAATGATCTTGTTGACCTCAGATGTCAAACATAATCGGGTTAACGCCCCAGGCAGTGAGCAGTGTAGAGCTGTCAGCTCATTCCAAACTAACCCAAAGGGTGCAGTTGTGCAGCCTGTTCACCAGCCACTGGGACTCCAGAGACAGGACAGGGCTGCAGGAGTGTCCCTGGGAAGTGTGAAGACTTCTCCAGAAAAGTTCCATATGAAGATATTGCTGGATATTGATGGGAAAAGCAAGAATAAAGGCATTTGTGTCTAGAGAGAAGAGGTTTCACTGTAAAACTTATTCATGCACTGTGACATGGGACACCAGTGGCCAAAGGCTGTCAGGTTTTCAAGCTCACTGCAGTGTAGGATGTGGAGATGCCACTTGTGCTTATGCTGGAGATGTCAAAAAGGTCTCTGGGGGCTGGAGACCTAAATTCCAGGCACATCTGAATGGTAATCAAGTAGAAAATACAAAAATCTCAACTTTCCCCATAGAGGTGTTAAATATCATGAAGTCCTGTACCACCATGGAATGTAGATTGCAAGGATCCAATTCACAGATGAATGTTGGAACTATACTTCAAACTTTTATACTATATACTATAAACTATACTATACAAAATTTAAGTTTATACTTCGCTGAGAATTGTATCCCCTGCTACTGACCATTTCCAGATGTGAGAAATGTTACTGATTTTCTGCAAGTGGTATAAACTCAGAGTGGGCAGACGCCTGACATTCACTGTGGGAAGGTGAACTGCTGCAATAATCTGCTGGGATTATTAAAAGGGAACGGAGCAAAAATCTGGGAAGGAAGGGAAATAGGATGGGTGTGTGGAATAACCAACTGGGGAAACACCCTGGCTGTTGGAGCTAAAATTGAACTAACCAGTTGGTTCTGAGATCAGGAAACCTCAGCCTGAATCTGTTCTATTACAACCATGTAAATAATTACTTTGGAGACTTGTAGTGGTTTAAGGTGGAGGTAATTAAAAGAAGGATTGGATCTGCTTGATGGATAATGAAGGGCCCCAGCGTTTCAAAGGAACAGGCAACAATACTTCACAGTTCCATGTCACTCTTCATTTGAAGGTCTTGTATGCTTCACAAATAGTAATTAAGCTTCGGAATAGCTACTTTACAGATTAACAGAATAAGGTGTAAGGAGATTAAACAATTTGTCTAGATTGACAGAGTGAGTGAAAGCAGAAGCAAAAGCAGGGGTACATCTTGCTTTCCTTTGCAGGAATGCAGTGACCAAACTGCTGCCAAACACTGGAAATCCATTACTTGTGAAAGCACCATCCCATGACACACTGGTGCTATTTCTGTGTATTCCTTATGCATAAAATCAGTTATAAATTTCATCATCCAGGATTATATTAAGATTGGCAAATAGGCTGTAAGAGGCCTGGAATGGTTGCATTGGTAAAATAATCAGTTCACACCACCAGCAGCTCTGAACAGCACCCAGTGCCTCCAGATAGGTGACCCCAACTAATGTTGTGTAAAGAGAAGACTAGGAAAGGAGCTTTCTGAGAAGGGGGTGCCAAGGTATCACAGTTGTAGCTCAACACAGCCCAGATGCTGCATAAATACCATTCACATCTCATGCTTCATTAACTACTTCAGTCGATTAATCCATGTTTGCACAGAATGCTTTAAGCCTATCCACTCTGATCCCGTGTATTCACCACAAGCCTTGCAGCTGAGGGCTGGATGATCCCACTCCTTCAGCAGCTCTGGGAGTCATAGGATGTGCTCTGGCCAGCAGGAATGTGCACATGGGTATGGACAAGGCACTTCTCTGATGCCTTATTTGTGAGAGCTCCATTTCTGCAAAGTCACTGTAAATCACCATCATTTTGCTCCAGCTTGATTTCCCATTTCATCCACGTTGCCCTGAACACCCTGACTTGGAGTGCTGTCACACCCAATTAAAGCTAGGTGGGTAAGAAAGATTTGGATTCAAGTGTAGCTAAATATCTTAAATTCATGCTGAGGGCCAGATCTTGAGCTGCTGTATTTCAGCGAGGATGTTATTCTATATCTGCTGAAGACATAGCTTCTGGGTTTTGATTAGCCAGAAAATAGCTTCTAAAAAGCCTGGGAATATAATATGCTGGGAATTCTTCACAGACTGTTTTTCCATTAGAACTGGCTGCCAGCCTGCTTATGAGGCTGTCTGACATCAGGTATATCTTTCCTAGGAAGTCTCTATTATCTGATACCAGTATTATTTTTGTGCCAGTGATTGAATTAAACTATTCTGTTCTTATTTCAAAATGAAACCATTCTAATGTAAAAGCCATGGATGGATAATACCCTTTAATTCAACTGGCCAAAGACACTTCCTTTTGTTTTAAACAAATCAACCTAAAAATTGAAACAAAAGTTTGACAGTCGAGCAACTGTAGTCCAGAACAGCTCAGAGGTTACAGAGAGCTAATCAGACAGATGTCTGAGACACTGGAAGTAAATACTGATCTCATTCACACTGATCTGAACTGAGAGCTACATGATAAAAGTCACAGGAAGCCTTTCGATCATCTCCAGGCTGAGATCATAATCACCAGCTATCAAACAGCAGCATTTGGCTGTGGCTGCAAATTAAATCTCCCATCTCTGTAAGAAAGCACCCTGTCCAACTGCAGCAGGGACTTCAGGAGAAAGGAGTATTTGGGGATTTTTTTTTTTGTCACTGACTAGAGCTGAGGAGAGACTGATGAGGTGCTATGCTGAGACACCTCAAAGGAACTGATTTTTGGAAATCCTCAAACTATCAGGCTGTTCTCAGGGCTGGCTCAAGTTAGGCACCCCAGAACAGGCATGCAAAATCACTAGTCCCTTTTAAAAACCATCAGTCTTCATCTGCTTAGCAGGCAGATTGGAAAATCAGGCTAATGTAGAAATATTAACTGTGAAAAGCCTTGAAAGTTCTACAAATCTAAAAAAGGTACTTATTAGTGCCTGTAAAATCTGTGTGCATAGTGCAGGATTTCTTCTTCCACCGAGCAGTAGAACACGGTGTACTTAGCTCTCATCCCCATGAAACTGCTAATATGCTGTATTTATGAATAGTCATTAGAGTAAGTGAACTGTCTTTGCAGTTTTGACACTCAGCCAGCCAGCCCACTTGCTCTTATTCTGCTAGAACTGCTGCTGACTTTGTCGTGTTGCTCTTGAGGATGAATTAAGGCAGAGAAATACTTCTGATAATGATGCAAACTGAAAAGGGCTTGGTTTGCTTTAGAACTGTGCTCTAAGTTGTTTGGGAACCAGCCCAGATGGGCTTGAGCCACTCACACAGATCAGTTTACACACATTGCTCTCAGTGTCACCTCCTAACAGGACTAATTAACATCAGAGAGATAATTTATTAAACATTTGACTTCACTTTGCAGTTAGAGACCATGTAAATAAGGGTTACCCTGGAAACATGTTAAGAATGACTGTGGCACGTTAATATGACCCCACTGTACTTTCAGATGGATTCTAGGAACATGTAAAAAGGTGTTGGAAAATCCACTGCTGGAACTGAATACACTGTGATACATTTATCCAGGAGTTGGGGTTTTTTTCATTTCTGTCTCTCTCACCTCCTCCAACTCATCCTACCTGTGACTCTCATCCTGGCATTCTGATGAGGACTGTAAAAATTCATGTGTTGGCTTTGAGAGGCAAAATGATTCTACCTATCTATGATGATATTAACATCTACTAAAAACTAATGAAATGGGTGGTATTATGATGTCAGGAGGATCAGAGCCAAAGGTGGTTTTCTGAACGAAGTCTCTGCATGAATCTCCCCAGACTGCCCAGCAGTCAAGGAGATTATATTCTCAACTGTTAAAGCTGTTTACACATACCAACCAGCACTGACTGCCTCTTTGTGGCAAGTTGTTTACATGAATTTATTTTGGGAAAATTCCATTAGACGGGACCAAGATTTCTTCATAAATCATTGAATTTAGCTTGTGTACTGATAAAATCTGGTTAGTCATTTATTCTTCTGAGCAGCGTTTAGTTATGAGTGTTCATTATTTGTAAGGAGCAACTTACATGGGTAATATAAAAAGAATGGTTTGCCTATGGCTGTTTTCAGTGGTGGGTATTTTACTCTGCTGGGAAAGATGTATTAGAAAATGACCCTCCTCACCAATTCATCTAATAAAACAAAGGACTCATTAACTGGAGTCACAGACCTAATGTATGCTCTGAATTTTGCTAATTTAGCCAGCAAAATCTCCCAGTGAGACACTGAAACTGCTTTGAAAGTGGTCCTGCAGATCTGTTTGCTGTGTCTGTATGGCTGTGTCCTCTGGAGCAGTGGGGGTCTGGCTGAGATCTCGCTGCTGCTGCAGTGCTCAGTGCTTTCTTCATCAAAGGAGTCGATGCTCTTGGACTGGGCTGCAGAGTCCTAATTTCATGCACTAGCACAGGCTTTTCACAAAGTACCATTTACCACATTGCAGCAGGGGTATAAAGAGTTTGGGTAGACACAAAATTCATTCCTTCATTTTGAACAGAAACTTATTCTTCCTCTGAACAAGCGTAGATGTGCTTGCTCTGCAATTTCAGGTGAACACACAAAATGTCTGAAAAAACCCTCTCAAAATTGTGAATTTAGAAAACATCTTTCTGCTGATGTGCAACTTCTTTACATTTGCTGCAATGCATTCATATAGCAATAGATCATCACTATGCATTAAAAAAAGGCCCAGAAAGCAAAGCCAGGATCTAGACATCAGTTTTAATACAAACTTCTGGCAGGACCAAGGTTTTGGTTGCTTCATTTCAAGCAAATGGACCAAGGTCAGATTCTTTGTCAGTACAACTGGAATAACTTTTTTATAACTGTCTGCATCAGTTTACACGAACATGGAATTTGACACTTTGCCATCAAATGGAAGGTGGCTTTTCATCCTCTAAATTCACACAGACATATTAATCCAACATTGAGGTTTGGCATAATCTCTAATTTTATATAGCACATTTCTTCTCCAAGTGCCTCACAAATATCACTCAAACGCAGCCATGTCTGGTAGGGAAGTTAGAAACATTCCTCAGTGCTCACCAAAGAAGGCAACTTAACGCCTCCTTTTATTAAAAATAACATTAATTCAGAGAACCACAGTTTCAATTGTGTTGGAAATATTCAGTCACTCAGACTGAAGGGCATGAAGCTCAGTTAATGAGGTGTTTAGCTGCTCCTTCCAGAGCAGCTCCTTCTATACCTCTGCTTCAGGCAGTCTCTGTGTCTCTTGGATGATTTTAGATCTGTACCTTGAATTAATAATTTGCACGTAACAGGTCATCTTCATAAGTTTCCTTATTGTAATATCCAGTTCCCATAAGGACAAGCAGACTACACCTCCTGCAAATAAGGCTGTTCCCTTAGTTAAATGATAGTAAACAATTGGCAATAATGCCAATTGTTGGCATTATACTGCTTGCAAGCAGTATTTTGTTATGGAAGAAATATTTCTGATATTTGACATATCTGATGATGTTGAATTTCTTGTTACACGAGGTTGTATCTTCACCTTCACCAGGAAACCTAATGTGCAAGTTATTGTGCCTGCTTGTATGTGTCAGTCCTAAAGCAAGTCCTCTGAATAAGATCTCTGTGTGCAAATAACTCAGATGAAGATTCAGACCATCCTCCTAAGATAGAGGAATAAACACAAAATCCTCCTCTAGACAACAGGAAAAGGTTAGGGTGACAAAGGTGGCTTATAAATTAGTCTCTGGATTAATTCAGTGAAGTAAGAGGATTAAAGACAGATGAGCAGAACTGTAGTCTGGGTGTTTGTTGCATGTGCAGGCAAGGGAGAAATGCAGGAAGAACAACCCTCGAGCTCCCATAAACTTCTCGCTCACACATGAGGCTGTGGATGCTGATTTAGAGCTGCTGTTCACCTCTGCAGAGGCAGCAGTGGATATTAGGAAGTGAAAATTGAGTTCCACACATGCAGGTCCAGGAGGAGACATTTCCATTGCTGGACTGCAAACTTCCCCACACTGCTGATGTCCAGAAGGACTTGCCTATATGAGCAACAGCTGTATTTCCCACCTTGGGCTCCCGAAGGACTCTCTTAGCAACCTTTTCCTGAGAAGTGCACAGAATGAGTGCACAGAAGTGCACTTCTCCAGCCAGCCCAGCCCAGCCCTAAACTCTGCTTGTTTGGCCCAAGCAACTTTAGGAGCTCACCAGCCACATCTAAGCAATGGGGTGTCCCTGGAAGAACAAATGTGGCTGAGGCTGAACTTCCCACTTTCACTTAGCACAATGTGGGAAGTCCTGGAGCTTCAGGCCAAGCAGTTACTTAATTTTTTTTCTCCACTTACTGATTGTTGGCTTTTCAAAAAAGATTCTCAAATCCAGTCATCATGAAAGCACTGGATGGATCCAGCTGTAGTGTGGGCAGGATTTGTGTGAGTGCCTCCACAGAGCTCTGCCAATGCACTTTTGTCCTGGCCAATTCCTTCTCTTCCAAACCTTCCAACACAGACACTACCAAGTCAGGAGGAACTGAGAGGTATTATTAGGTGGTTTTGAGCCGTGGATACTTGCCTACAAAAATGCTGTGCTTGCTTTCTCCCCAACCCAACACAGCACTTACACTGGGCTTCCAGAGGCAGAAAGTGGAGCAAGGCTAAGTGTGACTAACAGGGAAAGGAAATGGTGAAGAAGGGCCATGTTCACACCACGCTCCAAAATACACCCTGTGGCAACAGCTCTGCCTGGGAGTTCCAGGGGATGTTCTGCTTTCTAGAGCATTAGGCAACGAGTGGCTCCAGTCTGTCTTGGGGATTGGATTCCCCTTGCTGGCTGAATGAGGAGACCTCTGTCTTTATTTCAGTTCATGCCTATCTCCACCCATCCCAAAGAACAAGCAGGACCATTGTGGCCTCCCCTTGCACAGGGCTGGGACATGAAGACTGTTCTTCCCCTGAGAATTCCCATCCACACGTGCTGGGGATTGCTCTATCCAGGTGATAGGCAAGGTCTGAGAGGCAGCATGTCCAGGGACCAGGGCACTGGACCAGAGATACAGAGAACATTGGCTTTGTGCCTGATTTTCTGTGTGACTTTGGGAAAACTCCTTGGCATCTCTGTTTCTCTTCACCTCTTTTGCCTTTTACACTATCCTTAGGGCACATAATTGCTTGTACTGGAGGGGGTGACTGTGTTAGGAATGATGAAGCACTAAAGGTCATGTTCTCCAAATTGGAAAATCTCACACTGAAATGAGTAAATGCAGAAAGTAGATGGGTTTGATGTTTCACCCAACAGATAACTTTTAACTGATTAAAATTACAAAATTAGGGAAAACTTTAGCTTCCTATAAAAAGTAAGGCTATCTATCAAAAAAAAAAAACCCAACCCAGAACTCACAGCAAACAGCTTCCCCTATGGCTAAAGGTACAGGCTATAAAATAGGGGTTTTTTTCCCTTCACAAATCATTTAAACATAAGTAAGAAATCAGTAGCTCCCTCTTCAGAATCACCCTAGGGAATAAAAATGCAGTGAATCATGGGTATTTTATTACTAGTCTGTGTGTCTATCTGATGGCAAGCATCAATGGCTTCCCTTACACAGGGTGCCCAGGGGGATAGAAGAATGCAGGGAATAGCTTACTAGTTTCTGTGTCTGTCCAGTGGCAGAAATCCATGTTTTCTTATAGAAGACACTGCAGTAATGCAGGGGCAGTGGTTCAGAGTGTGTGCCTGGCGTTCTGGTGGCAGAGCATAAAGTGGGACTGCAGTGTTGCCACCAGTCAGTCGTGCCTGCTGTGCCAGCGAGGCAATGCCCGGGCTCAGCCTCCAGCAGCACAGGCAGAAACCTTTGCCAGGCAGGTTTGTAAGGGGAGCCAAGGACAAGTGTTGGGAGGCTGAGAATGCTGGGAGGGGTATCCAGAGTTTAGTAGCAGATACTGACACAGGAGTTGATTCTGCCATGTGGGGTGGGAATACAGGTAGAAATTTCTCAGAGTGGTTGGCACTGTGGTGCAGATGGAGGTGCAGTGAGGCATCAAACGCTGGTGTTGGTGCATCCCACTGGTTTCTAAGCTGCCTCTATGTGAGTGTTGACTTGACTTCCCACGTAGTCCCAGCTTCACAAATAAGAACAGAGGGTCAGAGAGGGCCAGAGCCACACAATCCCAAAGGAAGAAACTTTATCCATAATGCTGAGTGATCTGTTAAAGGGCTTATCTCTGAAAGTGGTTTTATTTTACCTGCATATGTTTCAGAGAAAGACTGTCTAGAAGGCCATGGCCATCATCCAGTGATCTCTCCATAAATTCTGTCTGAGCTTTAGTACTCGGTGTAGAAAATTAACCTTGTTGTATCTACCCAGAGGTGTAGATATGCCACCCACGTATCTACAGAGGGAAGGGTGAAGATCCATTGGGTAATTTTAAATAAGCTGGTGGGGACAGAGAGCAGTCCAGCTGAACTCAGAATGGGATGATTTGCCCTTCCAGCACTACCGTGCCTTTTTCCTGTCAGACTCCTGTTGCTCCATGGTGGTTTCCAAATGAGGCTCCTGTCTCTGCTTTCCATCCCCGTGTGACACGCAGACACACGCCAAGCCTTGATTTAAAGGCTGTAAGCAACAGGAATCTTGTTCATCCCTAGATAAGATACCATGGTGATTAAGTGCCCTCATTGTTAAATTTGTGCATGTTATTTATTGGTATAGACACAGTCTCTAATGTTGACATTCTGATCTTAAAGGGAAAGGGTTTCTAAAGACCATGGCTGGTGCTCTTAAACCTCTTGGCTGCTTCTGAAATTGTTGATTTTTCAGATAATAACAGTGCTCCGAGGTCTAGGCAAGAATAGCTTTTTTCTTCTTAGTTTGGTTCATGCTTCTATTCATCATTTCCTTATAGCAAAACATAATTTAAAAAACAAGCCACATAAAATTTTGTTTCTGTAGTGATTTATTTTATTTTCATGGTGTCTGGAGACATGATGTACTCCCATCCTCTCAGAGTGGTTATTAGCATTTGGCCTGGCTGTTTCTTGTGGAAAATCATAAAAATATTTGGTGAGCAAAAGAGATGCTAAGTGCTTTGGTGGTCTGATCAGGGAGGGTATTTAGGAAGACTGCATGTTTTGTTTTGAATGAAATGATTAGCTGTATCCCTTTCTGATGGCAGAGACACGCAAATTGCAGTAGAGTTCTGTATTTTTCTTTTAAATAATTCTTTTTATTTAGAATGTTTGAATGTTTTGTATGAAACTCCCAACTGGAATGTTTTTGGGTTTAAAATACTTCTGGTGTTTCGGTGAAGGGTAAATAAGCATCCTGACAAAGCCATTGGAGCAGGACAGAAGCCAAGGCCAGGCACTTAGAGGGTGAATAATTTCCAGTATTACAGAAGATCAGGAGACATGGATAGTGGGTCTGACTCAAAGGACTGGAAATCAACCTCAGCAGGCTCTGGATCAGGCAAGTAAGAGAAGAACTGGCCAGCAGAGAGGGGAAAACTTCCCAGAGAACATTGTTAATGTTTCAGATGCAATTGCTTGGGCAAAAAACAGCTGTAATCAAACCCTATTAGTACCAGAAATGTCATTTTTGCAATGTCATAATAAACATTGAGCTTATGGGGAATTGGAGGTGCCACTTCAGTGAAAACATGCTTCTTTAGTTCAGTTTTTACATGAAAACCAAATTTTTCTAGTTTTTTCAGTGCTTTTGGTGTATGCTATTTTTGAAAGAAAAACTGCTCAGAACTTTCATAAATGTATTAAAATCGATAAATGTGAAAGAATAAACTGAAGAAATCACTGAAATTGTATTAGTATATGACAACTGAAGCTTAAAATATTCAGTTGCTCAATATCAATTTAACACCTACAAAATTAAAACCAGAAATTTTAGCAGATTATTGGAAAAGCTAAATCATTTCATCAAACTTGCAGATAAACTATACAAGTCCTAATAAAATATTTAAGAAAACAGCAAAAAGTAATGTTCACTGTAAACACTCTGGGACATGGTTACTTTCATTTTGGTGTATGGAGAGTAATTTTGTAAATAGCTCTAAATCATTTGAGGACCAGATATGGAATTACTATCACCAGCAATGGAATTGCTGTCATTATTGCAGTGACCTAAAATAACATTATGCTGTTTTCTTGGCCACCCTGTAGGAGACCTTGGATCTGAACATATCCTGATTTATTCTGCTTCTTTGATTTCTGCTGAGATATTTCCATCATTGTGAGAGCAGAAGATTGGAAGAGTTCAATTCTTCCCTTGGGCCTTTCAGTGCAGGCTCTCAGCTGATTCAGGGTAGCACTGGCCCACAATTTCATGACTCTTTCCATAGTGGTGTACAGGGAATTGCTAAAGGAAGCTGAAATTCCAAGTTGGAATCTCAGCCCGTCATGTATCTGCCAGTTCTAACCCAGAAAGAAGATGCCTTAGGGAAAGTAGAAAACTTGCAACACACAGTCAATATTTTGTCCATATTCTGTATCAGTCCATATTCCTTATCAACCCCTTTGCACTACAGTCCACGTTTTCTATCTGTAACTAATGTATATGCATACACATGTGTGTTTTGATTTGCCACTTCATTTAACTCCTCTGTGCTAAGAGAAATACTAATATTTATTTCAGAACACTGTAAAGCTTTTTTGCTGCAGTGTCTGCTTTCTGATTCCAGGAGAACACTATCATGTGAAAGAACCTATTCAAAATCCATTGCATTCCCGTCCTTTTAATTTATGCAGGCAGATTTATACTCTGACTTCACATATCAGTTCTTGTCTGCTCTTGAGTTCATTTGCTTTCCTAGCAGACAGAGCTGCTAAAGTAGCTGCACACATACCAGCCTTCCTATACTGGAATGATATTGTCCCTAGGTGGGTTTCCCTATAATTGCCACAGATCCTCCCAGAAATTCTGGCAGAGCACAGAGCACATCACAAGTTCAGCAAATGTGAGAAGATCAGATGATAAAAGCCTGTTTGTGCTGCTCTTAACTCAGTAGGAGCAATGGCTGATTCTTCACATGCCCAAAATGAAATTAAGGGGGCTACTCAAAGAGGTTGTGGTTACACGGTCACTTTAATCTGGCATAAATCTGGCTGCTGCTGAAAGGGGTTGTTCCACTCCTCTCCCCCCTTTTCCTCTGCACCCAGTCAAGTTTTTTCACCCACTCTTGTCTGGCACCAATGTCTATCTGGCTGTGAGGGACCACAGAACTGATCCAGATGAATATCAACTCAATTAGTTGTATGCTTTTTTTTAATTTAACTCAGTTTCTTAGGGCAGCACAGTCACATGAATGCTTGTGCTCGTGTAAGAAATGGGTGTCTGGGGGAAGAGGGAGTGGAAGAACAACTTCTTCAGTAGCAGCCCATTGAATGAAGGCCTGATTAGAGTAGCAGCATCCAACCCACACAAACGAAATTATCCAGGCTAAGCTGTGAACTTCTCACATTCCTTGGCAACTCCTCTTCTCCTTTCTCATAAGCATCTTCCCGTTTCTCAGTAGCCACTGGGCACACTGTCCTGAGAATCCTCTGCCCACCCCTTTAGCAGTAAACACAGTTATCTGTGTTGCCTCCTTTTTCTCTTTATAATTTCTACAATCCCCCAGCAGCCCTACTTCCAGCATGTCAAATTAATTCAAATTTCTTGCTTGCTCTCTTTTTTTTTTTTCCTTTTTACCACAATTTGCATGCCATCCTAAACTTTTCCAGAGGCCAGGCAACCAAAGGAAAACAAGATATTTTTCCAAACTATCTAAACAATGAGCATTTCACCTCTGAGACACAGCCCAAAGATCATTTCCCAGTTCAGTGAAATATTGTCCTAGTTCTCTTGGGCTTGGGGGCAACACGCTGTGTACAGTTGAGTTATCCCAAGAGCAAAGCAGTGCTTCAGTTGTGGCTCCTGGGTTTCCTCCTTTCCAAAAGAAGCAATCCATGTTAGCATTGTGCTTGGCTCTGGCTGCATTCCCCTCCTTGCTGCCTGGCTGCCTCTGGAAGCAAAGGGTGCCAAACCAGAATTCCTGAGCTCCCCTTCCCAGCCCACCCCTTCCCCACCCGTCTGTGTGGGAATGGGGAGGCTGCTGCTGGGACCTGCCACACCAGCAGCCAAGGTAAGAGAAGAAAGGGAAAAAACTCCCAAACTCTGCCACAAGAGAGAAATTCCCATAGCCAGGCTGGGCAGGTTCAAACCCACAGCCCTGGGAACTTCTGTAGCATCTGTGACTTTTTCTTCACTGTGATGTAAAAATCCCATGTGTGCAGCACATTTGCACTGGATTTGACACTGGCAAAGGGAAGCCTCAAAACAGGGAAAAAACGTAGGATTGTGCTGGAAAGACACAAATCTTCCAGGTCAGTGTTTTGCATTTGCCCATCCTTGTTTCAGGTTTATCACAGAGCTGATCATATTTAGTGCTGGTTATTAATCAGCTTTAATCCAGTTGTCTGGAGCAAAACAGCCTAAACTCCACAAGTTCCATCCCCTACCGCTGTTTTGATCATAAGTGGTGAGAGTCTGTGACATTTTATCCCCCAAATCAGCCCATTCCAAAGCACAGAAGATTTTGGGTGTAAACTGTTACACAGATGTGTTTTAGTTTTCCCATCAGTGATGGTATTCATGGAGTCAGTGACTGGTCCAGGTTTGTAACAAATGAGGGTCTGGCCATTCAACTTAAAACCCCTTCCTGGAGAAAAAAATTGTCCTGAAATCAGCTTTTAGTTTTACATGGAACCTCCAAAATCAGCTTGGTAGGACTTGCCATCTTCTGTCATTCTACTAAAATCTGGGCCTGTGAGAAGTACTTGCACTGTTAGGATAAAACTGAAGATGACAGTAAGGCTTCCAGCTTTATGTAAATATGCTCTGAGATAAATCATACATAATTTAACAAGAGATTCTGTGAAACAAACTGGAGTTTTCCACAGAGAATTATCTTCATGGTTTTAGTCAAAACACAAGGGAAAGATTCTCAGCTTCTTTTTTATTTTACATATTTCTGGAAAAAAAAATGTGGTCTTTCTTACCTTTTGCTTTTTTTTTTTTTTTGGTAGCTTGAAATGATTTCTTATTCTCTCAACTGCTCTAGTCTGTTATATTTCCCCTCTGCTCTTGGAGCTAATTTCTATTTCTTTGTCTCAAAACTGATTGTATTTGTATCGTCTCCAGACAGGTCACAGGAGGCAGGTTGAGTGCACACTGGATACATTACACATCTGGTTTATATCCTCCTCCACTGAGCCACATCCCACCCCACAATCCAGTATTTCTGTATCATTGCCATATATCAAAGCACAAAGAAGGATGCACAGACAGTGGAGCTAAGTGGACACGATACATGAGACACAACTAAAAATTCAATCAGTTTAAAAAGCCACTTTTAAGCACAGTTCCTGCAGCAGAGCAATGCTGAACTGAAGAACCATGCAACACAATGTAAACTTCTCCACTAGGCAAAAAAGGCCTGGGTTTTCTTTGCAACATCCCTCTGGCATTTGTATATAATCCTGAGAGACTCATTTTAGGGACAGAAAAATAAATTTCTATTTAGGCAGAATCTGTATTGGGGTCTCATATTTCATGATATGGACTAAATCAGTGATTGCTACATTATCTGGTTTTTGTAGATCTTTTCCTGGGGACCCTTGGACTGTAATTCAGGGGCTTCAGCAGAGGGGTAGGTGACCAAAGGCCAAAAGCAGAGGGAAGGTAGACCCTTGGTGCCTTCAGATTGGCATCCACTGCCCCTTCTCTGCCAGTTCATCTGCTCTCCTCTCAGCAGATGGGAGAAATCTTTCTCAGTCAGCACAGGACAATAGCTCTGCATCAGTGTGAAAGGACTGAGCCAACGACAATCCCTGAGGCAGCACCACTGCAGCCGGGAGATCCTCAGAGCAGGGGAGACAGAAGTACTTTGTGCTGCCTGGGGCTCTTCCGGCTCTGGCACAGTCTCACTGCGGAAGTGTTTGTCCCATGAGCAGGTTTGGTTTGGCCTGTTATCAGCAGCAGGAACTTTCTTTGGGTTCATCTGTAAGTTTGAACAGATCTTTGCTCAGACCTGCTTGATGTTTCAGACCTGCAGTGACACAAGCCAGGCAGGGCCACAACCATCCCTTGATGCAATGACCTGACTGGAGTGTGAATTCACTTGTAATAATCTTGTGAATCTGCAGCATCACGAGGGAATGAGGCATCCCAAAGATCAGTTTTTGTGACAAATCTCTGCTTCCAAAAGCTCTTGGGTTTGAAAAATAAAAAAGCCCTCTGATTGTCAGACCTTGGCCTTGGGAAGGTGTGACAGGAATGGGAGCTGGCTCAGGCAGCACAGGGAGGATACGTGCTGGGAAGAGGGGCAGCATTGTCTCCATTGCCCATTGTCTCCATCCTCCCATCCCTCCATCCCCCCAACGTACGTGCACACCTGCACCTCCACATACCCAGTCTCACTCTGATTTGCCCCTGGATTGAATTAAGCTGAAGGATCAAAGAGCAAAGCTGGGACAGTTTCCACACAGAGCACAGACCGGGGCTCTCTGCTCTCGGAAAGCAGCGCAGTGTTTGTCCCTGCTGGCCTCACCTGATTCAATCAGAACACAGCCAAAGTCTGCTGTTCCAGCCCAGCTCCCTCCCATCACACCCCCCTCAGCTTTCTTCCCACTTGGGCTCCTTCCAGCTTTGCCCTGTGCGCTAAAAAATGCCAGAAAGTGCAATTCTTTTTTTTTTTATTTTCCCTGGAGTTGGCATTAAAGCTGGAAGCAAAGACATTTCTGTCTGGTCAGAGAGGGAATATCTGTTCCAAATGCTTTTGAAATAGGCACATCAAACTTTATGACACTCTCTTTAGAATAGTGGATTCTATTTTCCTTATATAAAATTCAGAGCAATTTTCCATGCCCACATCCATGCAGAATGCCTTATTCCTGGATTTGGGGAAGCTGGGTCTCCATTAATCGAGCAGTGCACACAGTTTCTTAAGGTGAGCTTGCATTTTTGGAAGCATTAAATCTTCAATTTTAGCGTGAGCTTCTCTTGAATGTGTGATAAAGCTTTTTAGTTAAATGCAAACTTTAAACAGAATTAAGGTACTTTATTCACTGGTTTCCTCAGGGCGTGCAATTCATTATTCCACCCTAAAAATTTTAGGACAGTCAAAGTGATGTATTTATAGTTCCTGAGTAGCCCAGCCTAATCAATTTGGGCAATGGCATGCATTGTCCATGTGATAGGAACAGAGACCAGGAGGGGAGGTTTGTAGGTAGTAAACTCTGCTCAAGAGGCAAATGGAGTGAACAATGTCTGAATGACAATGTTATGGTCAATGCTGATCTCCCTGATTTTCAGTGACCACTCCAACTGCTTGCAACATCTAATCAGCTCTGTCAGCACAGCCATTGCAGCCCAGAGTTAGTGGGTTTGTCTACATAACATACAGCAGCATTATATGGGGAGACGTTTGCACACAGGAGCTGAGTTTTAACAGGGAACATTAGGCACTTCTGTAGTTGAATTCCAAAAATAAAAGGAATCTACCAAAAAGTGCATAGACTAATACAAACCTAGCATCTTTTGTAGTCCTTCTCCACTGACAATACCTTGTTTCCATCTCTCACAGAACAGAGATAGCAGAAAGAGCACAGTTGAAAATAAATGAGACACGTGTGGGCATGAATTGGAGCAACAGTGAAGGAAAAAATTATCTTGCTGTCATTTCGTATCTTTTCATGTCTTGTTTAATTTAAGGAGTCATGTTCTGAAAAAGCACATTTTGGTATTTCTGTTGTCCCTGTACTTCCCTCTCTGTGCTGGTGATTTACTGCGTGTAGGCCAGAGCTGGAATCCATTTCTCCCTCTGCCCAGGTAGTTCTGGGCACATGTCCTGCTGTTCACTGTGACCTGTTCATGGCTTGTGGCTCCAGCAGCAAAGACGTCGATGCATATGGGGCAGAATTAAAACCTTGGGCATAAATTAACTGGGTGGCTTGAACATTTGTCATCCCTGGTAAATAGGAAATAGATGGGAAAGTGAATTGATGGAAGTAGCATCCTCCTATCCCTTGGCAGCCCTGAATTTCAGATCAGGTGGGATGATTCCTTTCCAAAGCAGAACTGAAGATGCATCAGCAGTCTGAGGGTGTAAATACTGCTGCAGCCCTTAGCCCAGTCAGTGCATCATCCGTGCTAGAACCAATCTCCTCGGGATAGATCCCAGCCAAATTTAAAGCACTGCCCTCTGTTCAGGGCTCTCTGAAATCCACTGTCAGACTGGTTTTTTTGAGGGAAATTCCTCTGTTTCCTGGGCGGGATGAAATGCTGTGAGTCCCTTTGGGGTGAGTGAGCTCCAGGTGCAGTTGGAATGAGGAGAACACAGGCTGGGCCATGGCAGAGCTAAATGGGAGAAGCACAACATGCCCCCTCAGACACATCAGTAGTGTTGGGTAAGAAAGCTTTAACCTCCCTGGGCAGGTTACCCACAGCTCTGGGGGAGGTTGTGCATGTGCTAAAAGCCCCTTAACCTGCACAGAACTGTCCTCAGCTCACTAAAGCTGGTGTGAAGACCTGGGACAGTCCAGTTCACACTGAAAGCTTGGGGTGAGAAAAGGAAGACTTGTCTGACTCCGAGGTCATGGTCTGTGGCACTCGTGGGCAATTCTTCCCCGGAAAGCTGTGACTGCTGCAATCACACATAATGAGTTCTGTAGGCCTGCACCAATAAATAAATAAATTGGCTTCCCATCAGCTGGAGGGATTTTGGTCTTTGACTCTATTTTCGTGATTGTTCACTTGGCTGAAACTCATTGCATTGAAGTGTCTCTTAAGAAATGCTTTTAGCCCCAAAGCCATTTTAATATTTAAACTGTTTTGCTCTCCTTCCCTGAGCACCTCTAAAGCATCAAATAGTAAATGGGGAAGAAGGGTATTTTTTTTCTTTCTGCTAACTCATATATAAAATACCAAATATTAACAACCCACCCCCAAGCCTCCTCTGGTGCTGTAGATTTGATCTTAGCAAAACTTTGTGTATCACTGAAATGCACTCAAATACTGAGGACTTAAAAATAGATTACTCTGGGCAGAAAGTGTCCTTGAACACGTTAATTTCTGTTGAAACATAAGATTAATCTTTATAAATTAGAACACCTTAAAATGTCTGTAAATACGTACACATGTAAAAATAAATAGACTGCATTTTTTTGTTTTGCTTTTGCTAATAAATGAGTTTGTTGACTGTGAGCCTAAAATCATGGTTTTCTCAGGGGGGATAGAACCATGTTTTCCAAGTGAAAGATGAGATTCTGGTTCCTTCATGTGACTCTGGGAAGTGACCAGTAGCAGTTCTTGATCCGTCTCTGTCAGTTGCTCCCAATTGCTTTCTTTGTGAACATAACATTTGAAAAGATTTATTTTCATTTTTTTTAAGTCACTGTAGTTTCATTTTTAGCAAGGTGAGGAATCCAACACACTCTGCTCTGAGTAAGACACTTTGATGGTTTGGGATGGTCCATAAATGACAATTATATCCACAGCCTCAGAGTAAATATTCAGTGGCTTGTAACTAAGGTATAAAGGAGTAAATTTTATACAGGTTGGCCTCAGATGCCTTGTCATTTCCCAGTAAATTAAAGAGTCTTCCATTGGACCTATAAATTTATTGTACTGGTATTCTGCCATGATTACAGAAACAGCCTGACCCTGTTTTGCTGGAGTGCTCCATTCCCTACAGATAACAAGAGCCCAGTGCTGTTCCTGTGCATACCATGGCACCAATAAATTGAGCACAAACCCCTTTTTGTGGCTCTTCCTGGGGCTGCCACTCAATGTTACTCCTTCCTTTTTACTGTTTTTCTCCACAGAACCTTGATCAGAGTCTTTGCTGGAGAAAAAAAGTGCTCTGCTAATTACCTCTGTGCTTATAAGCCATGTTTTGATAAGAGAAACATTGGAGTTTATTCCCGATGCTGGAACTCATCCTTTTCAGGGTATGGCAAGTACATAGAAATACATCCTGACTGCATTAAGTGGAATATTGAGCTCTGTTGGTGTCTGGACAGCAGAAGTGCTGTGGATCTGATAATCCAGGCATTTTGTGGACTGGATTCTGCTCTTGGTTTTATAGACACTACAGGCACATATTCAATCACACCAAAGAGTTCAAGAGCAAATTAAGCCAAGTACCTTCTGAACATCTGAAGTATTTTGCTGAATTGATTTTTTTGAAGTCATTCAGTAGTTGCTGTTTATTTTGAAAAATACAAAATGAAGCAATGTTCTGCCCCACCTTGGTTTTGGTCTGAGATCTCCTGTATTTAAGGGTGGCTCACTCAATTTAATAGATGTATGTGCATGATGCTCATGTTATATAGAGAGATGCCCAAATGGATGCTTAGATCCAAATTCCCACAAAATTGCACTTCAACTGATCTTCTCTTACTGAAAAAAAAAGACAGGAAGTACCAAGATGAGCTTGAGATTTGGGTTAATAGTGGGGCTCCAAACTTTTTGTTTCATGTTGAGCCTACACTGGGCTGGCCATGCTGCTTTGGTAGAATAAGGATAGTTTTATTAGCTCAAGGTTCACTGAACCTTTCCTACTTCTTACTGGTTTTCATTTTGGTACACATCTTTACCCCCAGACCAGAAAAAGGATTAAAATGCCAGATAGGAGACAGATCACTCAGCATTTCTAGTCACATACCAGAAATCTCAAGACACAGTTCTCACAAGATTTTCTACTCTGTGTAGACCATAAAAGCCTCAGATAACCTTCTAAAGTCCAACTCTTATCTCTGTAGTCATTAAAAAATCAGAGAATCTAAACTAGGTTCCTACTGCAGTGATCACATTCAATCAATCCAATTTCACTCCACTACTTCAGTATTTATGCATTCATTCACTGAGAGGAACAGAAGTCTTCATTCAAAACAAGAGTCTGACAGCTGAAACAAGGCTGGAGCTTTTGTCAAAAAAAAAAAAAAGTACTGGAGGAAAACATTTCCATATATGTATTATTTCATCATTTCATTTCAATGGTTATAGGCATTTGCTTTGTATTTCATGTTTCAGAAATGCTCCACAGCAGCTGTCCTGTTGTTGTGGGTGGAAGAATTCACTCACCTGCTCAGCCTCCCCGAGAAACAGACAAATACTGAATCATCTAAACTACAAACTGGTAGGTTTAGTGTTGCATTTTCCATTACCTTTGCCACTGTGAAAGTGAATTTCAATAAAGCAAGTGATTGACTGGCTTTCAGTGAGCTTTCTGGAAATTCCAGTCTCAGTAAATAAGTACTTCTGGTGCATGTTCTCCTGCAAGGTAAGGCAGTCTGGTAGAAACAGCCAATTATTTGAACTGCCAAATTGCTTAGTGGCATTAGTGTAATTACTTCATGTCCTATTTATCTGTTTGTGATAAAACTTTTTGGTCTTGGCCTTGCTGAAGTTGTTGATGCTTTCAAAAATTCCAGCCTTTTTCCTTTTTTATTGAATTGTTGTATATTTAAATTAGAGTTGATACTATTTATTTGCTCTTTATAAAAAGGCACTGCATTTCAGGCCCTGGGCACAGTCTGCCTTTTCAGTGCAGGTTTGTACAGCACCTTACACAGGTATCCCACACTGCTAAAGATAATAAATGTAGGAAGAGGATGTCATGCCTTGAAAAGTGATGCTTTTCTCAATGTCTTAGTCTGCAGCTTACATTTTGAGGTAACTGAAGACAGATCAAATGGGACCTGCTCTGAGAGGGAAGAGTTCTGCAAACACAGGATCTGTGTTTGAATGACAGACAGTCAAAAGTCACAAGCCACTACAATGTGCTGTGTAGGAACTTCCAACCATTTTTTTGTATGGCATCATTAGGCACAGTCACAGAGCCAGGAACACACCACACACACCACACTCACAGCACTCTGAGACCCAGGGGGAAAGAAACCACCCTTTTGCTGAGGCTCTTTTTTTATGGTTTAGAGGCGAGTTTTTATTTCGATCATCTGAGCTGAACATTTTAAGAAAAAGAGTAAAACACAAGGGGGAAGAAGGAGGGATGTGGTGTTTTGAGTCATTTTGGGGGCTGTGATGCCAAATATGTGCAGAAACAGTGGCATCTAGTGGCAGCTCCTCGGCTGAGGAAAGGCAGCAGACACTGGATATGGAACAAGTCAGTGATGGAAACTAATAATTATATTTATCACTTCCATGGGGGAAAGGTTTTCCCAAGTCTGTTTAATCCTTTTCTTTAAAAGCATTTGGAAATCAACTATTTTTCTAACTTTTCCACCTTCAGAATATAACTCTCAGAACACTTGTTCTTTATATTATATTTTCATTATATTAAGCCTTCTCATGGCTTCCGTGGGCAAATGGTCAGTTCTAGCCCACAGATAAGAGAGAATTTAATTTTGAAAAGCAGCTTAAGTGCTGCAATTCTAGAAACACTGATAATGGTTTTGATTTGAGTCTGGGTACAAGTAAGAGTTGGCTCTTTTGCCCATTGAATAAATCAGTCAGCCTGACACCAATGTGAGCTAAAGACTGTTAACACTATACCAGAATTTCTTCTCTTATGAAGTGGGAGAGAACATGGATCAGTGCCCTGGAAGGGCTTCACCTCTCTATGTGTCACCAGGTGAAAGTTGGCATAATTGGCATTGACATGAATTTTTCACTGTGCAAATAAAAGCAGAGCCAGGATTTCACCTAATGACTTTAACTCAAAGAGATATGCAAATTTAGATCTGTGTATTGAGAGTATTATGAATGAAGCACACAATAGCAGCCTGATTATACTTTTTACACTCCCAGATTTAATCTGATTTATCTTGGCAGTAGAGGAAAGCAAGCCTTTGATGCTTTGAGATTTAAATTATTTCCTTGGAGTCATCTAGGAGAGCTCTCTTACTGGAGGGAAAGTATACTAGAAGGACTGTTAATCTATTCTAGGCTGTCAAAAGCTCTGTAGCAGTAATTACTTTATATATCTTTATAAAATTCTGTTTTATTTTGCTACCAGTCCTCAGGCTCTTAGTATGACTGCAGTGAGGAGCTCTGAAAGTTCCTTTTGTCCATTCATGACTGATTCTATTGCTGTTACCTATTGTAACAGTCATGTAAGAGCCATGTAAGATGTTTCCTTAGTACTTCACAATACTGAGCCTCACTTCCAGTGATTTTTGTCAGCACATAGTATGGGAGACTAAGCTAACAAAATCATCTAAAAATGGAATTGAGTCAAGCTTTTATTATGAAACAATACATGAAATAATCATCAGGCAATTAAACATAGTGTTGCATAAATGTTATGTCTTCACGCAATATTATTATTTAACCTAGACAACTGTAATTAAGGATTCCTCCAAAGGCCAGAAAACTGGTCTGCTCTTCATGCTCATATTCTCCCATTTCCTAGGGACCTCTTCCTCTAAGTTCCTCTTGCTTCAGCCAGTCAAAGCTGTGCCCTTAAAAGGCATACTCCAGGACTAACCAGGGATTTATTCTTGCCCATACCTCAGAAACTGGGGGAAACCCTTGATTCATTTATTCATGCATGCAATCATTACTGGTAGAAAATATATGGTGATCTATAATATATCTGAGCACTTATAGCTGGAAGTTTTGCTGTCTCACGAGGATTGCTCTGTATTGCAAAGAGGTTCAGCTCTACAATGAGCACCCAGCCAATGCAGAAATAACCTTGTCCTCCTTGACACAATCATAGTTTAAATCCAGGTGCCCATGAGGAGATCTGCAGAAAAAACCCAAAATATAATTAAAAACCATGCTGACATTGGCCATGCTAATAACATCTAAAGGGCTTCAAATCATTCAAGCACTTTTCTAACATTAATTCCTCACAGTGGCCTGTGAGCAGCTGTTGTGAAGAATTCCTGTAGCTGAGTGAGCCAGCTCTCAACTGTCTCAGCTGGGAGGTTTTTTGAAAACTGCCAACTTACCTCCTAAGGCTGAGGTTTGAGAATTTTATGGGTTTGTTTTTAAATAAGTTTCCGACCTTTGGCTTATCGTGGATTAACATGGCTCCATTGAAGTCTCTCATGGCAGAACTACAGTGACAGAGTTGGTGCCCAGGACACTTCTGTCCCCTGCCACTGCTCAGTTGCCAGAGACCTTTCAGCACAAGGTGCTTCCTCCAGCCCTTGGTTATTCCCTTCTCCTCCAGTGTGTGGCTCTGCCTTTTTTTTTTTTTGAAGAAAGAAATATATTTCACTGTAGAAGAAATATATATATATATATACCAATTGCAGGGTAGGCAAAACCATTAGATTGGATGCACTAGATCCCTGTTGCAGTGGGGGAGGCAATGTGGATTCAACCAGTGCTCAAGGAATTGCTCTTCTGATCTCTGCTCCAAGCGCTGGAGGTAAAGCATATACTCCTATTTAAAGAAAAGAAAAGGGAATTTAATTATGTAATCACTCAATTCTAATATCATGCCAATGAACAAGCAAATTTTTACAGCTTATGTGAGAGTAATTAATTTCCCTCTTAAAATTATTAAATATAGTGAGATGGTGTTAGTAGTCAGCTTGCCCCAGCCTAGCAACATTTAATGAATTACATAATCATCCAGATCAGTAAAGGTGTCAAGCAAGAACTTTACAACAGTATTCACAAATTAGGAATTCTGCAAACACATTTCTGATTTGCATATTGACACAGAAGCCTCTGTTGGTCCGGAGGGTACAGAGGATTCTCACAGATAGGTCTGTTTTAGCCTCTTTTGAAAATTGATCCCTGCTGATTAAAGAACATTAACCCCTTGTAGGATTATGTGGCAGAACTCTGAAGGGTTCCAGTAGGTAGCACACATCAGTGCTGACTGGTTTTTCTGTAATAAATAAGATAATGTGAATTTCCCATACCAGTTTATAGTGAGGGGGGTTGGTGTAAGCAGCAAATTACCAAAGTGAAGTGGGCTGTGTACCAACAACTTGACCTCCATGAGGAACAAAATTTACTTTTTTTAAAAGTCCCAGTCCCAGTGCATGTGGGCTCATAAGCTTTGTGAACAGTAGATACATTTATTCCAAATACACCCCATTGCTTTGCACAGTAGACACTGTTGGAATGGAAGCTTTAGCCTAAACCCTTTGCACTGGCCAAGGATTGCTGCTGTCATCCAGCTCCTTGCTCTTTGTGCTGACCAGAGGGTGGGTACCTTGGGTGACAGCAGGCAGCATCAGTATCCTGCCTTTTTACTTGGCTTTCTCTCCTCACAGCACAGGGAGACTTGGCACAAAGTCCTGGTGAGACACTGCGTTAGAGCTGGCAGAGAACACAACTATATGACTGAGAAGATGCCACGTTATAAAAAGCAGGATCTCAGTCAAAATAAGATTAAAACATGCTGATAACATAAATTACATTTTTAATAGTCACACGGGGCTGCTCTTGCTGTCTGTAACAGAACAGCTTTTTGACTCAGACACCACTGTGGAAGTCAAAGAGTGTCACGAAGAATTGTAAATTACATTCCCCAGCTCAGCATGATCTGGCCTAGTACAAACAGCTTTTGCCTAAAATAGATGAACAGAGGTGGGTTCATCCCAGCATTCATTTCATTCTGCTACAAAGCATCCATACAAAATCAGTTTTTTCTCCCTGAGCCCCTGGTAGAACCATGCACAGGGATGCAGCAGCCTTGCACCTTCATTCACAAGGGAAAAACTCCATTTTCCACATGGCAACAAGGGTTGGCTTTTTATCAGAAAATACAAACTACTGAAAACCTTGACATTTAGTGAGCTAAACAAATATTCTTATGTTTGGGTTTTCTTACAGAAGGTCAGCTTTGCTGTCTAGGAAAAAAAAATAAAAAGAAGGTTGGAATTTCTCAACAACTGTTTGTTCCTAATTGTGGTAGGATGGAAAGGGGCAAGGACAGAGCAGCAGAATCAGTAATCCAACACTTCTCTAGCCCTGGCTACCTCCTCTCCCCACACAGTCATAGAATCATAGGGTGTCTGGAGTGGGAAGGGACCCATAAGGGCCAAGTCCAACTCCCTGCTCCTCAAGGACTCCCTAAAACCAACCCATAGGCTAAAATTTGGTGTATGCATGGAACTTCTTGCAATACAGGATTTCCCTCAATCCAACCGTTCTATTGCTTTATTTATTTTGTTTTCAATATATTTACTATGTAACATTAATCCTGGTGGTATAATAAGCAGGAGCACAGCTGTATTTCTGCTAATTTGCAAAAACTACAAGGCTCATTTAACAACAGCTTAGAAACCAACCCAGTCCTGAGTGTTGTGGGCAGAAGTGGAGCCTTGTGGTTTTTGGCTCTGTTGTGCAAATCTTCAGTGTCCAAGTGTTAACAAGGGTGGAGGAATATCCTGGTGACAGCTTTGGTTTGTCCTGGTGTCACACCTGACAAACAGTGTGTCCATCCACAGTGGGGCATGGCCAGGTGGATTCTGTTTGGCTGGAAAGGGAAAACCAGGAGCTGTCTCCACAGTCCTGGCACACCCTGAGCTCAGTCCTGCAAGGGGCTCGTGCCCTGCAGAGTTCAGAGGGGTTCAGCACCTTGCTAAACTGAGCCCCTTGTACTCCATACACTCACAATCCCTTGGTGCTTTTGGCTTCTGTGGGGTTTGCCTCTTCAGAACCATGTAATTTTAGCTCAGTTTATTTACTTTGGAAAGAAACAGGCAGTAATTTTAAAATACCTTAAGTACCCTTGAGAAGTGCAGAATTATATGTTATGTCTTGTCAAGGCAAGGAAAACAGATGGTCTTTTAATTCTTTTACTTTTTCTTTTGTTGTAATAGGGCTTATAAATAAATAAATATAGATATTGTATGCAAACCTAGTGCTGTTGCATTAAGCTAGCAACTAAAAACTCCTACAATATCATAAAAAATCCTATCTGTAGCATTCATAAATAAGTGAATTAAAGTAAGTGATTTTAAAAGCTAGTTGAGAACTACCTCAATCTCCACACTGACCACTGACACCTCCATCTCCTCTCTGCCTGCAGTGCAGAATGTGCTGCAAGCAGAAGACATTTCCTGTTATTTAGTTTTTCAGGAACAACCTGATGAAATCCACACTTCTATAAATGAAAAGCCACTTTCTCCTCAGTAGTTTGATAGGCGTTTTTGAACCATGATAAATAATCTCCACATTCTGCAAGTGAACATTTCCTGAGCAATAGTCAGCACTTACAGAATGCTCTTAACAGTAATTGAAAGAATGTAAAGGGCTTTTTTAATATTCCATGGAAGAACTCAGCTGCTGAAAAGGGTGATACTCATAACATGTTGCTTGGCATTAAATCTATAGAAATTTAACACTAAACAGAAATTTGGGGGGGGAGGGTTGGTGCAGGGTTTTTTTAGTTAATGTTATTTAATAATAAATCTCATAAATCACCCTCATTGGCTCGTCAGGGAAACCAGCTTTTCTTGGTCCGTTTTCACGACGAGTCCTCAGAATCTGTTTGGCATCTTTTTCAGACAAAATTGGAGAAGTGTCTAAGGACAGAAAAGCAGAAATTAGTTCTGAAATAATCAAAAAGTTAATATTTTATCTGTCAGTTGTAAAATTAAATGTCTCCAAACTTGATTTTTGTATATATACAAAGTGTTCTTTCATTACAGCCCCTTCCCAAGGGATATTACATTCCAGGAGATAGGAGTGGAATTTTAAACCATTTTTATACTTGTGTTTTCTCTAGTTCCACTAGTATGAAGCAAAGCCTACATATTCATGTTACTATAAAATGAGGAAATATAACAGCACCATCTAACCACTGGTATTGTTCTTCTCTGTGTTGCTTTATAGTATTATTTTCTAAAGCAATGAGTTAGACATGTTGCAAAGGAGAGATTGCATTGAACATTCCACTTGCAGGACCTTGGTAAAATAACACTAAATAGTAAGCTAGTAAAATTAAACTTTTTGGGTTTACAGTAAATTACTACAGTGTGGTGATGCAGAGAGTTAAATATCAAATATACGATTGCTAAAAATCAAATCATGGCATGCCTGCAATATAAATATAGTTATGCATTAAAATGAAATATATGAATAATGAATACTAAAATAGAAGGTTGAACTAATCCTACTTATATGCTGTGCAGCTCTACATACATATGCAGGTTCATTTATATAAACTCCTACCTGTAACAGTGGTCATCAGGACCAAAAAGGAGACAAACACAAGAAACCTCTTCATTTTGATTCTGTTTTCCCTCTGTCTGTTCCAAAGTGAGTAACACTGATCGAGGCATTCACCTATTTGAGGCACCTACGTCAGTCACAAATGTTTGTTTATGCTTTCATTTCAGTGATAGTATGATTTTGAAAACATCTGGTCTGAAGGTTTGAATTGGTCTATTATCTGCTCACACATTCTCAGCATAACTCTGATCCTGAGGGAAAGAAAATAAAAGACCTTTTTACCACTTCAGGCTTCAGAGTTACACTCTGGGTGTTTCAAATTCGTGAAAATAAAGCAAAGGTTTTGGGTGTCTAAGGTACATTATTGTTTTTAAAAGAAACAATTGCCTATTAGTGAATGTTAATCTCAAAGACAGTTGAAAAGGGGCCCTTTTTTCAAAGATTGTCTCTAACTTTACTCCAGCAGAGAAGTAAATATTAATGGGGTTTAACTCTAGCAAAGCCAAATTATCACTGCTGAGAAACACAGTAGAGCTTTTTATCAAATTAATAGAACCATACAAGTGAAAACTCGCATAATTCTTCTCTTTTCAGGACAAGTTAGTAGAAAACAGGATTATAAATGTCCTTACTAGTAAACATAGTGTGAAGTACGGATGTAGGTTAACAAAGGTCACTGCAAACAGGTAGTTTCAGCCTTGAGAAATGTGACTGGAGCTCTCCTGGGCAGTGCCATGTGGGACATATGGCACCAGCATCACCAATTAGTAGGAAATTAAATTTGGCCCTTCATATATATAACATATAAAATCGGTAGTTGGAATTCATCAGTGGCTCTCAGATGGGGGATGTGAGTAATTAGCATTTCCCTTTGGAAGGAAAAGTTTAGCCCATCCCCACAGCTCCTGCTCCCCTGGGGTTTGCCAGCCTGGCTCTCAGCAGCCCTCCTTGTCTGTGCCCTTTGATTTCCTAAAGCAGTGGTGTTTATTCAGCCAGTGCCACTCTATCTGCAGATGTCAGCGAAATCTGTCAAAATGTGAAGGTACAGAAACGTTTGAGAAATCAAACAGCGGGTCAGAGGGGCTCTGTGGTGCCCCTTGGCTTCACAAGGCACATCTCGAGGGCTCAATTAGCACAACTGCTCACACAGATATTTAGGAGTGGTTTAAGATACCAAGACCCTAAAATCCTAAGGAATTTTGTGTGTGTCGTATGGATTTATGTCATTGCTCAAGAAACTGTTTTGAGAGTGCAAAAACCTGTAGGTTCTAATAGCAGCCACTGTTTTTAGAACTGCTACAGGGGAAACAGTCGTGTGAGGACAGAAGGAAATTATGGGGGAAAGCATTGATGTTGGGCAATAAAGGCACAACCATGGGAGGACACACAGGCACAGCTCAGTGCTCATCACTCTCCGCAACCACCTGCAAGGGTGAAGTGAGGTGGGATCGGTCTCTCCTGCCGCGCCTGCAGTGAGATGAGCAGAGGAAACGCCTTAAACTGAGACCGGGGAGATGCGGATTAGGTGTTAGAACATTGTGTCACTGTTCGGGTGGTCAGGTTTGGAACAGGGTGCCCAGGGAGGCGGTGGAGGCACCATCCCGGAGGTGTCCCAGAGGAGCTGGGGGCTGTGGGTCGGTGGTTTAGGGGCACAGCGGCAGCGCTGGGCTGGTGGTCGGACTGGGTGACCTTAAAGGTCTCTTCCAGCTTTGACCATTCTGTGATTCTGCGACAGAACGAAATTACAGGGGAAAGCATTTACGGCTGGGCAACAAAGGCACAAACAGGGCGGTCATTCGCCCCAAGCAGCGGGGCCTTCGCTTCGGGTCGGGGCTCGCCGGAGGCGACCGGCTCCATCTCGCGCTGTCCCCGCTGTCGCGACAGGCGGGCGGGCGGCGCCCGTCTCCTGGCAACCGCCCTCGGCCG
>WEIV01025226.1:0-35000 GCA_013390005.1 Calyptomena viridis | reverse complement strand
CAACCAGCCATTCTTCAACAATTATGCTTTGCAAGATGAGAGGGGAAAAAAGAATCTCATATATAAAACTTTTAATAAAGGTATTTCTAAGTGATTGCAAATGCATCATATCTTTATGGAAATGGAAGTATTACAGCTGAATAAACCTAAATCCACTATGCTGAGCAAGTTTGCTTTATTGTTGATTTTTAGTTGTAAGTCTTTGCTATTGTGGTAACACTAAATTAAAAAAAAAAAAAAAAGTGGTGTTAGGAAGAAAAGTAAGCTTTTGCCCACCAAAGTAAACCTGACATTAACAAGCCTGTAGTGTGGTATGGTGCCACAAGGACCTCAATTTCTTATTTGCATATTGGAGGAGCAGATGTTACAGGAAGTGAATGGTGTTACAAAGGCATCAAACCTCAAAGAAACAGTGCATTAGCTTGAAGCAGAAGCGAACCCTGCAGACCTGGTTTAATTTCCAAGTGAAATTGATATGTGTGTGTGTGTTTCTCATTCTTGACCTGCAGCGAAGCAGTAAATGCAAGCACCAAAAAGAACCTTCTAAGAAACTATACAGTATATAGGGGAGAAATTAGTTTGTACATGCTGTTTGCAAAAGCTTTTGTAAAGGAGTTCAGACTGTTTCAATGGAAGGTGCTGTGTACATAATATATGTTCATAATATAACATATATTATGAACTTATAATTTCGGGGAACTTAATTTTTTAAAATTATTTTTACAATAAGCACGGAGGAGCTACTAATATTCTGCTAAAAAAGAAAATCCCATGGTGTTCTAGTGTTTGCCTGGGCAGCAACGTAAGTTGTTGAAATATACACTTAAAATAGAAGAATTTAGAAAAGCTTTGATTTCTCCTTTTTTTGAAAAGTTTCTTTTTTAAAAGTTTGAAAAGTTTCTTTTTTAAAAAAGTTCTGACTGTGTTTAAAAAAAAAAAAGAAAAAAAAAGGCAAAAACAGCCTCCGCCTCCTCTCTGAAAATGACCAATTTAATGCCTACTTCAAATACAGTGGTTGTGTTGGCCTGGTTGGCGGGCTAGTGAGAACTCTTGAAGGCAGAGCTTGTTAATGGCTCCTGGGCTTCTTGGTGAATGCACTCTGCAGGAGCAAAGCATTCTTGATCATCCCTCTGAACAACCACATCTGTGGCTTGGGTGGTTCATCTCTTTTTATAAAAAGGATTTGAACTTCACAGAAATAAATCATTCCCATATTGTTGTTAGTTTAAACACTAATTTTAGACAAAATTGCTTTAGATATGATAAAAATCTCCTCCATCTTGTTTAGATGACAACTGGAGCCTTGCATGAGAAGTAGAAAACATGACTAGTTCATTATCATGTGACATTTTAGAATAGATTGACAAACAGCTTGAATGACATTTGAAAACGTGAGATGTTGTGAGAACTCACTGCCTTTGCTATATTAAACACTGCTGGGAGAAAAGGAAGCTTTTCATTAAAAAAGAAAAAAACATGGAGGAGAGAAGAGCAAGTTATGCTTTAAGCTATTTCCTTGTGTGATTAACACCTGGACTGTCCAGGAAATGGCATGTCTTTCTGCATTTATAATTTCACAGTGCTTATTGACTGAGCAGTAGGGTGCTTTTTTCTTTATCTGATGCCTTAGTGAGTTCTTTGCAGCCTCCTGACTCTGTTACGCAGCTAAAATTGGAATTTTGGTTGTCAGACATAGAAATCATTAACAACATTTATTGACTTCTAAACACTCTTCAGTTATCTTGATGCTGTCGGTCATCCAAACCAACTTTCTGCAAAACATAATTGAAAACAATGAAATTTCTCAACTTTTGTGGAGAGGTAACAGACAGGAGAAGATTTTTATCTGAGAGAGCCTCATTCAAGATGAAGCTATAAGAAGCTGCATCTGCTAGCAGTAAGAACAGCTTTAACAAAGAAATCTCAACAAAAAACCCCAGACCTGCTTTGTCCTTTGCATTAAACCAAGATATGTTTTGCAGAGGCCAAATTAGAAAGTTGTAGTGGAAATGACACAGAAATCTATTAACACTGACTTCAGATTTTTAGATTTCAGTATCTGTCACTTCATTGCATAGCACAGTTCAGGTCTTATGGTAACAATTAATGATCTGGTTTTGATTCTTTAAATTTGATTTATGTATGAAACTTCTTCAAAAGGGTAGGTGCTCAATGGCAACTGCTTCGGGGTGCAGAAGTGAGCAAGAATAATTAAATGTAGCTTTAAAGCAGTGGTCCTATTTATTGAAGAGCATTCTCCATGAGGCGTAATAGTATTCTGTCAACTAAGAAATGAAGAAAGGGTAAAGAGAAGATAATTTAAATTAAAAAGCAAAGATTTTTTTTTTAGTAGACCAGAAAGTAGGACACAAAACTTAAATGCTAAAAAGGAAGCACAGTGTAAAAATGTAAACTCCTTCTGTAATACATTAGCAAGTCAACATAATTCTTTTATATTTAATTTTGTATTTGAAACCAAAGGTACGTACAGATACATCTTGCTGGAAATGTCTTATTATTTTTAGAAACTTACAAGTTTCTTTGCATATTAAATACAATGAAGGAATTAGTAAATTGTTACATTAGGAAGTGAGAAGTAAGGTAAAAAGGAATTTGGATGGTTATAGTTATTTTATATTGACTTTGACAGTGTGGATATGGTAAGTTCTCCCATGTTTTGCAGTACATGGTATGAAAATTGGGAGTGGTGACAAAAATATGGTTTCTAAAGCTGCATAGTAGTATCACTTGAAGGAAGCCTTTGGCCTTCTTGGTATGGATTATATAATTTCTGAGGATTATATGGCTGGAGTCTTCTTCCTGGACCCCATTCCCCTTAAATTAGGAATTAACAAAGAAAATAAAATGCTACTCCAGTTTGCTAAGCTTTGGTCCTTTTGGCACCTTTGGGTGCTTTTGGTCTCATAGATCATCCCTCCTTGGTAAATTTACCAAACAATAGCATGTGCTATGTGGAAGTCCTCTACCACCAGACACTGGGACTTAAAAATGCTTGTCAGATCTAAGTATGTGAATTGTATTATTTATGTTAATCTGGAAACTGTCTTTGTTAGTATACTTTTTGAATGGTCTCTGTGTCACACTGCCAAAGCAAAATCATTCTCCCTGCCACATATTGTGCTTTGTTGAATTTAAGCAGGTTTTACCAAGTTTCTATTGTGTTTCAGTGCTGTGGGTGTGTGCAGAATAGAAGCTAAAAATTGTGTGAGAAGGTTATAAGAAAGGTTGAGATGAGTGGTCCGGAAATAGCAAAGTGTTAGGAGATGGGTTTGGAATGAGTTCAGAGTAAAGAGGCTGATCAGCATGCATGGGAAACAGATACATTGTTCCCAGTTGTAAGATGCGGAAGGCTGGTATCAATTTGTCCGGATGCAATGTGATGAAAAACGAGACTCGAGTAACTGAAGGTTTGAAAGCAATACTTGACGTATTGTGAAATACATGTCTGGTGACATTTTCTAGAACCAAGGATGGCATGCTGTCATCTCTGTTTTACATGAGGTCTTCTAATTTTATTTTTCTGTACTTTGTGATAACAGAATACAAAATGTAACACTTCCACAAAGCAATGTTGAGACTATGGGATACACTGGGAAGGTGCTTGAGACATGCTGAAAATAGCACCTGATGGTGCGGGGTGGCCCTGCATGGGCACAGGGAGCCATCTCACAGGCAATGCTGCAGCCAGCCTCCTAGCTGTCAACGGGCCTGGAGCTGGTGTGGGACTTCACAGAGAGCCAGTGGTGTTAGCTTGGTAAATAGCTCTGAGGCACAGTCCTGGTTCATAATTTCAAAAAGAATTAAAGTGATCATCAGGTCATGCCCAGAGTGGGTACTCACTTCAATAGTCCTCAGGCAGAGTTTTGCCATCAGCTTTGCTGAAGTACTTCTCTGAGTACAAACTACCTGGTTTGTCTCTGTGACTTCTGAGGTAGCTGCCTCTGTCACCAAATGTGTGTGGAGCACAGAGGTAGCCATGCACTCACAGGTATTGTGAATTCAAATTTTCTACTTCAAGAAAAGTAAATTCCAATCATGTGGGGCACCTGATATTTAAAGAAAGAAACAAAATGCTTTAGCCTTGATAATTCACACTCATCATTTTGGTTGTACAAGGGAGGGAAGAAAAAACTTGCCCCAACATGAAGCGCCAAGTACAGCCAGACCCCAGACTGCAGCAGGCATTCTTGAGAGATGCTGGACTTGCAATTTGAAGAAATCCTACTTGGGAGGGAGAGAGGACTGTCTGCTTTTGAACAGCAAATTTGCAACTGCTTGCTGAAACTTTTGCCTGGTGACTGTTGTTGACCTCTTTGAAACATACAGAAGCATGCTTGTCGTAGCATGGTGATTAGAAAATGTTAATGTAGTTGCACATGAAAATCCCTAATGAAAGGTTGACCATTTTCTGCCACTGTTAATTTTTAAACTTCTTGCAAATGTAATTGCTGCTATGATTACAGAATGCCAAATTGAATTTGGGGACTTATGCAATATTCTTTTACCACTAGTCTAGTCAAATAATTTTTGATGAGACAAAGAGCTCATTGAACACCCAAACTGGCTTGTTTACTTCAGTAGCTTAACTGCATTAAAATCAAAGAGCAGGGAGCAGGGGGTAATCTGTGTCATTGGTGGACGCCATTAATCACCCTCTTGACTGAGGGCAACTGTTTTGAAAAGTGACTTATAGATGATTAAATAACTTTACACCACTAATGGTTGCCAGCAGGCTGTTAGTGTGCAATGACAAACATCTGTGCATTTGAAAGTTTCCACTCCCCCAAACAGAGACAGATTTTGCAAAGAAAAAGGAAAAAAAAAAAAAAAGAACTTGTTTTTGCATGAGTGGCCTTTTGGAAAAAGGGCTATCTGGAAATGTTCCTGCTTTAACTCTTGTATGTTATAATATCATCTTAGTTTATCTTTAGATCTTTGTGCTCTTGCTGGCATTAGAAAATTTTTTTGCTTTAATTTGTTTTTGTTGTTTTGACTTCATGGAATCTGTTTGACATTTAATATCCATGGTGAAAGAAAATACTCTACTTGCCTAGTAACTCATGGATGTTTTTAACAGTGTGTTTAAAGGAAATGTAGCCACTTACCCATAGATTCTGCAGAGTGTCCATTACTTATTCAAAGCTGACTATTCCAGCTCTTCTGGGAACCAGCTTAACAGAACAGAGAACAAAAATTATTTCTCCAGGCAGTCCTGCTACTTCTAAAGTGGTCTTTTAGACAAGCATTTAAATACTCAGAGAAAGAGTGCTGAGCATTGACTATATTTCTTCTCTACACAGTGATGGTGTGGTTGCTCACAGTGTCCATAGATGTCCATAGTTGTCACTGTCACAAGAATCAGTGAGTGTAGGTGCTTGGGAATGGAGCAGATTGTCCGATCAACTGCTCACATTCAAACTGTCTTTGTTTTCGTTTAGTCTCTTCTAGCACATTTCATGGAGTATCTCAACTTGAGAAACTGTGTTTTTTTTGAGGACTTTCAGTACTTGTCCTACCGTCCTACATATTGCGTAGAGGATTAATCCAGGACTAACATTGCATGAGATTGATGATGCTGGTTCACAATTCACTTTTCACTGTACTTACAATGAAAAGACCTCAGCTAAGAGGACTTGGTAGGTAAGAAAAAAAAAGACCCAAGACCCAAATGAAGGAAGAATGCCTCATTTATCAGTCAAAGATAATTGGTTCTGTACCAACTACGCATTTTAAGTTATCTGTGGGTGAGCATATGACAGTATTAATCAGTTTCATGAGGCAGTGAAAATTTACTGTGCAATTGAAAGGTGAAAGGTTTGCATCTGTTAATCAGATTGGTACTGATGTGAGCTAGAGATAGCCTTGAGTTAGAAGTCTAACAATTAATAATGAAAACAGAAAGTGAGATGAATTGTGTGTGTTCCTTTACAGCTATACAGAATGGGAGTCTTAGTTAAGTATCCAGAATATGTTTTAACAAAAAGTTGATGAATCGTGGGAGAATAGGACATCTAAATTTTCTGTTAAATACCTCTTGGGCAAAGCTAACTATGATCTTAGAAGACTGGACATCTTTTCTTATTCCAGCATTACTGCTGGGAATGGGAAATGTTAGATGGATTCAGTGTTTCCACTTTGCTATCAAATGGGGAGAGGGATTTTTCATGCCGTTTCAAATAACTTGGCCAGCTACTTAGATGAGGTACCCTTTGTCTTAAAGTTGTCACCTAAGAGGTCTTGCATCCCTGAAAACACTTACTGGNAGCTAGCAGAAGACTAAGAACCAACCCAGGCATTGCATCAGTGGTTGTTTTTTGTTCTTGGTTTTGGGTTTGGTTTTTTTTTTTTTTTTTTTTTTATGAGCTTCTGATCTATTTAATCTCTGTGACCTGTGGTTTAAGTGTACTCAGCACTAAAGTCTTGGTCTGAGCACCCAGGGGGTGGTGTCCAATTCTGAGCAGAATACATGAGTTTTGAACATCCTGAGTGTATTCAGGCTTGTCAACTGAACTGATAATTCCTGTTGTTGGTAATAAAATGGTGGAAAAAACCATGTCTGGCAGAGGAATCCTGATGTGCCATTTTTTTTTCCCAGTAAAATCATAGATGTTATCTGTACGTGTTGCATTACCTGTTTCCTTTTCTTTAGAAACAGAAAATAAATTGATTATTAAAAACAAATGCATACTAAGACAGAACTGTCACATATACATATACTTTCCTGCAGAATTTCTGTAGCCAGAGGATTTTGAGCAGCTACATAGTAGTGAGGTGGCAAGGATTGCTTGCAAAACTCCAGTGCCAAAACTGGATTTTGTGTTTGGCCAAATGTCTGGCCATACTCATGATCCTGATCTTGTTAAATGCCTTCCACCAACTGAATTATTTGTGTAAGTATATATTTGTAATAAGACAGGATCTTCATGTGTCAAGACCAGGAAAATGAGTTTTCATCCCATCAAGGGGGAATTGATAACAGAAGGATCATTAGCTACTGGCACTTGTCCTGGAACATAAATTGCAGTTGCTATTAAAAGAATGTGGCTGTAGATTAAACCTGTCTTTAGCATGAGCATTCAGTAGAAAATCATGAGGACAGCGCATAAATAATTTTTAAGTTTTAGAATGCTTTTCCTTTCTAAAACAAAGGAAATTAAGGAATCTTATTTGTTCTGTGTGTATTTTTTTCATCCTCTTCCACCTCCCCTACTGCTTATAGGTAGTGTTGGATTACTCAACTGCAAATAGTTCATTGTGAATTTATCTCTAAGATTCATAGTTTCATTTCTTTCTTTTTTTTTTCCCATTATTGGTGACTTCAACTTGGTTACGTATATGTTCTTTGTCTTCTATACTGCATCTGTCAATACTGGTGACCAATTCTGCTAGTGGATTTAGTGATAAAAATACCAGTGTTTTCCATAAGCTGTTGGCAAATGGTTGTATCCAGTACTTGTAACAAGCTGAAGCTAGATCTGTGCAGATGCTGTAGACAGGCGACTGTGGATACTGCGTTCACTCTTCACTTGCTCACATGCATTTGCTGGTTTATGTCATCTATGAGCTTTTCTAGTGAAATTTTTTATTGCAGTTCCTGAGAAGCCGTGCTCTTGGGGTGGGGAGCTCTGCCTGTGCCAGCCCAGATCCATCCGGCCAGCTGCACAGTGTGCTCTGAGTGTACCTCCTGCAGCATCTCCGTAGACGTGAGACCTTGTGGCTCAGCTGCAGGAAACTATTGGGATTGTTGTGGAAATGGGAGACTGCAGTAAGTGAAATATTCTCTACACAGATCTACAGGTGCTCTGATTTGGTGCTTATGTGTATAGAGACCACAATAGCTGAACATAAATGAAGCCAAGCAGCCATTAAAAGAGGTAATAAAAACAAATAACCATGTACATTTCTCTTACTAGATACCTTCATTACGCCAGTGTTTTGGAACTGAGGCTGTAATCTAATTCTCTAAACCGCTAGCCTCTTTTGTTTATACCTGCCTTCTCTTCTGAATTATAGAGTCCCATCCTCTCTCATGGCTGCAGCAAAGTTGATTTGGTTTTTTTCCCCCTCTTTTCTGAGACGGTTGTCAAAAAGCATGATCGTATGTTGTGCTCTTGCCTCAGTTTCTTCTGCATCTACATTTGTTGATACCGACCATTAATAACAAAATTTTATTCTCCGGTTTTTGTAGAGAATTTTCTAGCTGAAAACTGGACTCTGGGAGAGCATTGAGAAAAGTAGCATATGTTGCCAAAACCAAGCCAGGATATTTTAAAATAATTCCCCCAAACTCTTACCTTAACTAATTACTAAGCAATCTGAACTACATATAGATTGAGGTGGTGTATTTTTTGACAACATGCTTATAGTGTTCTGAACCATTGGTATTTGCTTATTGTCTAGCTTAGATGTGGCAACAAAAGCTGTTTGCAATCTTGCACCATAGGCCATGGCATGGAAGTGGCCAGACTTCAACAGCTTTTATGTATCTCTTCTGAATTCTACATTACAGTGATACATTTAAAACAGTATGTTTGTCTTGATACACGAGTCAGCTTCTGGTAAAGAAAAGACCTGGGAGAAACATTATGTTCTGGAAATAGTAAAGGACTAATTGACTATTAATGTACTAACTAGTGATTTTTAATAATAACCAGTTAGTAAGGGTTGGTTTGTAATAAAATATGGTCAACTGTGTGAGATAAAGAGAGTAAGGTCAGTTACGCGTGTATTTGGAAGTGACAAAAAAAATTTTTTGTATGCTTATCCGTTACTATAATATTTATTTTGAATACTTTTGGTCTTACCGTGAAATACTTGCACGTGCAATTATTTTCACAGACTCCACTGGGTTTATTGTATGTATTACCTTTAAAATATAACTCTGAAGAGTGTATATGTTCCTAAATTGTTAGATTACTATTTAATGTGAGATTAAATGTAAGTGAATTTTTATTACAAGTATCAGTATTTAGCACTCAGTACTAAAAGGAAAGTATATGGTTGATCAATAAATTAAGGAATTATGAAAGGAGTTTTGGATGGTCTGAGATCACATGTTATACAAACATAACATGAATGTCTTTATATGAAAAAAATGGATCTTTTTGTCTACTAAAGGAAAAAGAGTAACTTCTAATAAAACCTGCAGTGGGATAAATAATTTAATAAACTGGGCAGAATTATTTTGCTGTGGGTCAGTTATTTGTGAAGCTACACCACATAAAAAATTACAACTTTACTAGATGTATTAATATAATACAACACTAGGGTTGTCTCCAGTGTTCACTTCACCCTTACTGACACCAAAGTCTGGACTAGAAACTATTCAGTAATCGTAGAATATCCTGAGTTGGAACAGACCCACAAGGATCATCAAGTCCAACTCCTAATAGTAACAATTTTTCAATTGGGTGGTACACTTGGCACAAAAATAATAAAGAATATTCAACAGGGAACAGCAAAATTGTTCTGGATTCTAAATACTCTGGTGCAGTAAATTTATCACTTAACTTTTCCTGTCATGTTAAGTGTGAGGAATTCTGCATGCCTGGAGAGAGAAACGGCAGCTGAGATGAGCAGAGAGCAAGTGCTGTACCTTTAGCCAATGGTGAAGTAGCTAGATAACTCTCTGCCAATTATGTTAGAATATGCAAACCTTCTGATGTCTATAAATGTCAATTCTGTAAACAATAAATTGTTACATTTCGGCACCCCTGAACACGCAGCACACATGTGGTTAATGTCGCTCTGGCCGTCCCAACCGCGACAAGGAAGTCCTTCTTAAAGCATGCATAAGTGTGTAGAATAGTCTGGCCTGCGTGCAGTGTGAGGCAGTGATGCAGAATGGTCAACACTTATAAAGTGCAGATTACCTTAGTGTTGCAACCACCATGGGTTGTGTAGCAAAGGAGGTAGGAGCCCTTTTCCATTGTGAGCTAGTCATGGCTCTTGGACTTACACATAGAGGGGTCAGTGTGAGTTTCCTGTCACAGAAGTCTCTGTCTGGCAACACTAAGCATGATTTGTTTTCTGTCATGTAAATCGTGTGTGAGCTGCAGAACAAGATCAACTGTGTTGTAAAAATAGAAAAAGCTTCGCTATAGAACAGGTGGTGGAAATGACACACCTAGGTATTTCGTGCTATTCAAAATTGTAGTTATCATCTGATTTTCATTAGAACTGTGAATGATACTGGTAAAAGAAGTGAATAGGAGAGACTACCTTCAAAGCTAACTAGCTTCCTGTATTATAAGGTAGAAATGAAAAAACCTGGCCTTTTTTATGTTTGCAAGCATAATTACAGCTTGAATAGTGTCCTTATAGAAAACAGATTTTCAACCCTGGTATACTTGGGATTGTGGAAGATAGGTTTCCAGAATGAAAACAACATGCTCAAGCTTTTTTTTTTTTTTAGTTTTTCTAAGAATATGCAATAGTTATTTCTTGGTTTCAAGACTTTAGGATAAAAATAGATAAAACGGTGAGTTGAAAAAGTCTTTTCTGCCTGGGCCAGTGGATAATTCTAATGATCTGTTCTTCATATTCAGCTGTATACAAGGGAAGATAGCAAGAGAAGCTTTTTTTTTTCCTTTCTTCTTTCCCCAAAGCTTTTAAGGGTGCTGTTCTTTGTTTCAGAGTGGGCTAGCAAAAGAATATTGCTCAGCTTGAAGCCTCAGCTGTCATCTCTTTTAGCATGTATGGAAATATACCCCTGCTTCAGGGAATAGGCGTGTGAAATCTGTGAGGTAAAGGCTGCTTTTTAGCCAATGTAGTCCTCGTGTTGGTTTGTGTAATTATTATGTTACATTTTGAATACAAGTTCTTTGTTTGCAAAGTGCAGAACTTAATTAGTTACTAAACAACTTATAAGCTAATGTAGGATCTTTTTTTTTTTTTCAAGACACCTATGATGCTTATTTATTTTTATATCAAATACCATCTGCGTTCTTTATTGTAATACTGTAGTCTCAGCAGTTAGTGCTACATTGCTAGAGCTGTACCCCATATGTTAATAATTTCTTTACTAGTTGGCATGGATCTTTTGTTCCATGCTGTTAGTTCTGAAATCTGGAACTCTGTTTCTTACCTCTAAAGTACTGATCCCTCAGCCATGAAATATGTTTCAGATTTTTTTGATATTATGTAGATGTAAGCCTAGAATATTTTAAACCCAGCACTGCTGTGTGTGTTGACTTATTTATTTATTGTTTCAGTACAATGCAATTTAAGGTAGTGCATTTGCAGTGTCTCCTACATTGTCTTTATGGGAGTTACTGCTCCCTGAATAGTTACTGTGGATTTATTCATTGTAATCTTTATGCAAATAACTTCTGGATAAATTGGTTTGTTTTACAGTCAGAGTCCTTTGTTTGCTGGACTTACCTGAGACAGAGTGTATTTAGCTTTTTGAACAAGAGGATGTCTCATCCACCAATGGCTTCTTCTGACCAAGTGATACTGAATGCAGAGAGGGAATTGCTATCATCTCTGTTCTACTCCGACTTGACTATAAAGACAATTGGACCCAATTGTATTAGTGTAATTCACCTCTCTTGTAAATTAATCTGAACTGATCAGAAAAAGCAGGGAAAGATTACTCTGCAGGAAAGTATCTGATTTGCTCACTCCTAGTACTATAACATTGAAGATGTTAGGGGCACTCCCAGAACTACCCTGTTTCCATGTTGTTTAATTCAGCTGCATTGAATACATGCTGGTATTAAAAACCAAACCAGAACAGCTTTCTATGATCAGAAACATAGAGGTACTACTTCTTCCTTGGTGCCCTGTCATGCACCTCGTTATCGTGTTCTGATTGTGCCCACACAACACTTAAAGGCAGAAGGAAGCTTGTTCTGTTTATGGTTCAAGCTGGCTGGCTGGGAGCCAGCTCCCATCTGAAAGCAGGGCAACTTTTCAGTTCAGTGCAGTGCTAGACTGAAGTTAACACAATTCTGCTGTGTCTACAAGTCTTATTTTTTCCCCTGTGGGTTTGTTGGACAGCTTGGAGGTCATGAGGTATAAGCCATTCTGCAATAGATGACACAGCTGTACTCTTTGTCACGTATGTCTTTTGTTTCTTTGGCAAGCAATGTATTGAGCTTCTTGGTTAGAAACTTAAAGGCTGTTCAGTTTTTTTTTTCTACCTACATGCCCAATCTCATTCGCTTTTTGAAACTTTTAACAACAACGACATTTAATGGTTTGATTTTTTTTTCGTGTTCAGTTGCTTTCGGTTACTGCAGCACTTAAAAAATGGAATATAGAAGAAAAGCAGTCAAGATTTTGAAAGTTGGAAAATTTTTAGCTAACTTTGAAGGTGGAATATCTAACCCAGATATATTTCTGCATTGTTATAATTTAATTCACATCTCAGTTGCAAGCTAGGCGGCCAGAAAGCAAGGGAGGTGCCTGTGGGAAGTTAATGTATGTGGCTTGTTAATCATAGTGATGTGAAGGGGTAGTACTACCCCCAGGCTTTGTCTGGAAATCTCAACTCTATCATTTTCTCCTCTATAACCATCAGTGTTACTAAAGTGAGAAGTATGGAACAAAAGCACTGGGCTGAACATGAGAGATGTTGGAAAAGGACAGAGCAGCAGCAACAGTCTCGTGAGTGAAACTTAAGCAGCTTCCTGCATTGGCTGATGAGCCTGTGCAAGTAATGCAACCTAGCCCAAGTATCAGGTGACAGACCAGTAGTGGCTGAGTAACAAGGAGTGGAAGCACAAATCTGAAGTACTCGTGATCAGCTTGAGCTCTGCAAGAGCCACTGTTCAAACATGATTTCCTACCCTACAAGAAAACTTTGAGTCTGTAGATTGGCTGCACTGTTTTCCTATTTATCACAAAGGACCACTTGTTGCAGGAACTAAATTGGTGGAAGGCCACCTAATTCCTTTGGCTTTTCAAACAGAATAGTAAAAGAAGCCAAAGTGACATTTTGTGTAATTTTTTTTTCCAGCCCCATCTAAGGGACCCACAATATTCTTGAGAATACAAACAGAATTCATTTTTATCAGCAACACTGATTGTCTGTTGATTTTAGAAGCTTGGAAGTGATCTTTATCAGAAGCTGAAGGTCAGTCCTTTTGAAAGAAGAGGTGACGAAGTCACAAAGGTGCAGGCATTAATCAGATCTGTTTGCTGCCAAGCAGGTTCTGTGTTCCCTGGATAATCAGAAACCTTGGCTGCTGCTTTGTCACTTAGCAAAGCTAGCATGTGTTTATAGAGGAGGGAAACTACTTTTTTTTCTGAAGATGTCTCTAGATATCTCTGGTAATTTCTACACATCTGTTAGCTGGGGTTGAGAATCACACATTAATGGGCAATTTTCTCTGTAGGAAATCTGATCCCAGTTGTAAGATTGAAGTGTGACCTGCTCCTATTTAGCACCAGACATTTATTTTAATATTTGTAGATGTTTGTTTGAAGGGCTTGACCTAGACAGCCATTAAAATGCAGGTTTTTTAATGCTTACTTCAAAACTTGGTAACAGTTTCTTTTTTTAAATGTGCAAGGCTGTGACTTATGCCCCTTCTCTCCTGCCCTGGGTAGTAGTCAGAACCAATGACTGCTTTAGCGTTAGCGTGGGTTGGCAGGTGTGACAGCAGTGTAGCTATTGCAGTTAGTGATAGTGGACTATCATAGTTGGTGCCCCAGTGGACTGTGTCTTTTGATTTCATAAGTCTCCTGTATATCAAAGACAATGTTGACAAAGAGTTTTGTTATCTAAACATCTTTGGGTTTTGTGTGGGTGGCTATAACTTTTAACACCTTTAACTTCGGATCCTGAAAGATGTGTTATTGTTATTCATGTTAAAGGAAACTTTACCAAAGATGAGAGGTTGCTATCTAGTCATTCTTGTAATTGGTTACCTATTTTTAATACCTTTTTTAGTGGTTGTTGTGGGAGGAGGAGTAGAGCTGATGTGTGTGCAGAATCAGCCTCTTGCTTGTTTTTGGTTCCTAACTGTGTTTGTAAGAACCCAGGGGAGTTGCAGATTTAGCAGTTTGTTCTGCTTAGTTGGATGGTCTGATGTTGACCATGATAATTATATGTATAACTTCCTCCTGCTCTTCATATCAAGGAAAAAGATGAGCTATGAATTTTGGTTCTTTGACTTTAATTGGGACTGGATGAGATGGCAAGGCAATTCTGGCACTTTTGTTTTCCTCTCATTCATCTTTGTGACTATTTATTTCAAAACCTGTGTGTGTATGGCAGTAAAGTTTTCGGTGATCTTGACTTTGCTGCTGCTTTGTAACTGAAGTTTCTTATTTTTTGATTCAAACTGCATTAAAGTTCTTGTAGGTGAATCTTTCAGATTTCAATATTATTTTGTTTTGTAGTTTAATTGTAAAGAGTATTGCCATCTGTTGCAGACCTTGGTATGTCTGTTTTGTTGGAGATTATGGAATGCAATTTGTGTGTGGAGAAGAGAGGAAGCAACAGGGGAGGACATTTTTCCTGTCACCAAGTCAGAGGATCTCATTGCCCAGACACAGGGCTCTGTTACTGTCTATACCATCTCTATTACCATTCTTCATCTACTATTTTAAATAATTGCAGGGCTATCACCTCAGTTTGATTTGGAATGAATTTTGATTCATCAGAAATTGGCAGTTACAGGAGGGATGCTTCCTTGTCTGCTGAGGGCTTGTCCTCACTTGTACCTCTGGCATACAGTTTGCCAGGTTTGATGCTGGATTGGAATAGGCCTTGCTATTTGGATCTGGATTTGCTCTGTCTGTTTATGACATTTCAAATTTGTATTTATTTTCCAAAGTACTTAATCACTGTCAGATTTTCACCAAAAATCAATCTGAATTTCTGTTTGAGACATGTAGCTTACATTTATGCAGCCTTTAGTCTCCTCTCTAAACTGGACAAGAAGCTTAAAAATGTAGAAATTCCCTTAGATGATAATGATATTATGACAGTTATTATTAGTTGTGGTGGTGGTATTTTATTAAAACTTTATGCACTGAAAAGGCTAAAGAACATACAGATGCGACAGAAAATGCATGTGGTATAATTGGATGAAATGTATGCAGTTAATGATTACATGACTACTAAATGAAAACAAATGAAAATGTGAAAAGAAAGAGTAGGTAAATAAGGATAATTTTAAAAAACACTGACAGGAACCTAACTTATCAGGATGGAAAATCATACATAATTTTAGAGAATGTTTTAAAGCGGTTTCTGGAGTATTGGCTGAATTAACATAAATACTTATTCTGTGCAAAGGAATGTTTTTGTGGTGCCAGGTAATTTTTTTCATTGTCCTGACTGAATTTTGGCTTTTTTGTTTGTTTCTCCCTCCCTGCCCTGCGCCATCCCCCCCCCCCAAGTCCTCCTAATCTAGAAGAGATTAAAAAAAAAGCCACAAAACTCTCTTGACTACACTGTTTTCAGCCTGTTTTTTCTGACTCTGTCTATTGACAGCCCTGTCTTATCTTAGTTTTGTAGCCATGTGATTGGACTAAATATGTTTAGGCTCACTGCAAGATTTCAGATCAAAGGAGAATTTTGCCAGTTTTACAGTGTTGTAGGTGTCTCTTGTACTTATGAAATTATTTTTCCTCATTTCTCCATTTCTCTCTTCACTATGCAAAAAAAGTGTATAAATCCTACCTTTATTGCATCTGTTTTTTTTCCTTTTTAATCCGGCATGTCTTCTATATGCATCAGGAGAAAGGCATAATGTGTGTTTGTGTGAAAAGTGTGTGATATGGATCATTATCTGTAGTGCAGGCCACCCTTGCATGAGTTATTGGAGGATATTACAGCAAACTGATTTACTGCTCTGTGAACTAGCTTCAGGGTAGGCCAGAATATGGCCATTGAATTTCAGGACTGTTTACTAAGTGGAAAAAGGATAGAGGTTGGAAATAATTATAGAGTCATAGACTGGTAGGGCTAGAAAGGACCTTTAAAGATCATGTTCTCCAATCCTGCTACCTTGGACAGGGTCCACTAGACCAGGTTGCTCAAACCCGTGCAACCAGACCTTGAAAACTTTGAGTGATGAGATGACCACAGCTTCTCTGAGCAACCTATTCCAGTGTTTCACCACCACCCTCATAATAACAAATTTCTTCCTTATGTTCAGTCTAAATCTTTCAACTTAAACCATTGCCCTTTGACCTGTCACTATACGTTTCGGTAAAAAGAGTCTCTCTCTTTATTATAGCCCTCTTTATATATTGGAAGACCAAAATGTTGGTTTCCATTGCAGCTTCTATATAGGTTTTGCTGTCTGGCTCACAGATACCTTTTTTTACTTTTTTTTTTTCCCCTGTAAGTATATTCTATCTCTTCTATTTCTTCAGCTTGTCCCCAGCCCGTGTATTGTTTTTGCTCACCTAGTTGACCTCTCTTGCCTCTGCAGACTTTCTGTACATGTCTGGTCTCTATGCTGTTGAGTCCCAACCTGTCCTCCTAAAGCCTTGCTGCTCTGTCTCCTCACAGTCATTCTCTCCCTTCTGTTTGAGCTAATCCCAAATTCCTTACCCTGGATAGTCTTACTCATATTATTTTTTTTCATTAAGTAATACAATGTCCGTAAGTTGTTTTTCAATAGGCAAACCTTTCCATTTAATTTCTGTTTGATCTCTGATTTCTTGTCAAAGTTTATTTTGTCCTATTCCTTCCTTTCCATTTATTTCAGGCCTAATGGACTAGAAGATCCTGAGTGTTATTGTTTCCTCCCTGTCTTGTGCTTCCCTTTCTAAGCCTAATGTATCGGTGATGGTCTTATTAACCAGCTAAAAGAATCTGATTTTCAGATCAAATGAACCCTTCTTGCAGGGAGAGATAGTTCTCTGCTCATGCTTTTTTTTTTAAGGAGATACTGTCTCAACTAAGCCATTTCCCTCACTCTTCCTATCCCTGTCGTGGTTGAGACGGCCAGAGCGACATTAATCCCGCGTGTTCTGCGTGTTCAGGGGTGCCAAAATGTAACAATTTATTGTTTACAGAATAGGCATTTATAGACATCAGAAGGTTTGCATATTCTAACATAATTGGTAGAGAGTTATCTAGCTACTTCACCATTGGCTAAAGGTACAGCATTTGCTCTCTGCTCATCTCAGCTGCTGTTTCTCTCTCCAAGCATGCAGAATTGCATGCCTTCCTGTGACATATCCCACTGATTTTCCTCCTTTCTCACCAAGCACCTTTTTTCTCTCTTTGGGTGTCTCAAGAGTCGCTGCTAGAGTAGGAGAACTTCTGCCTCCTATTCTCAGTTCTTTCTTATTTTCGTCCTCAGTGCAGCTGGATCTATGGGCTGATTTCCACGAGTTATCACCCGAGGGAGTTTGCTCTGCAATGTCCATGTGTAAGCGGGCTGGCCAACTGTTGGTGTTGAAAGATGTGATTTATAATCCATATATTTGTCTCAGCATTTGACTTTAGCCTAAAGAGAGAGGTAAGTGGAGAAAGCATAGACCTTAGCTGAAATACAATGTGCAGCTGTTCTCCAAACATGCTGTGTTTATGATCCAGGATAATTCAGCTAAAAGGATCTGGAAACTTTCAGAGATAAAATGTGTCATTTAATGGTTATGTTCTTATTTTATGAAGCAGTAGTAAGCTTGCACTCTCACTTTTTGATAGGTGAACCAACTGGGGCTCAGAGGCTTGGAAGGGCTGATTTGTAACAGCAAAAGATCTCGGTCAATTTGGACAAACTGTATTTGCTCCAAGAGCTTGGCCATACATCTGATGGATGACAACTTTTCTGAAAGAGCCAGAGTTTGGCTAGGAAAGAATTTATTCCATCCTGTGGAGTAAAAGTGTTGCACTGACAGGGGAAAAAGTCAACATTATAGATACCACTCAAGATCACTCTGGACATTTTTGTTTTCACCAGCATATGATGAGGGATCAGCTCATTGTGCAAGGACTGGAATATGGCCAGGACTATGGAGATTGCTAAACAAGTTACATGACTGAGATGCTTGGCCTGAGCCTGATGTTGCTTTTTTTTTTTTCCTCTGTAACCTGTGCAGAAGGGAGGTGACATGCTTCCTATTAACAGTGCACCTTAGCAGTGGTATGTAAAGATGGTAAATAACATTTGTGCTTCCATCCCTTAACACACTTATTCGATGCAAGATGTCAAAATATGTGACCAATAAGTAGTGGAAAATCTCTGTGAAGGGTGTCAATAGGTTTTCTGTGTTCTCATTTCCATTTAAAAGTTATTTATAATACTCCAAACAGAAAGTGCTGCAAATGGAAGTAATTTTTCTGTGTGTTTACTGGAGAATTGCACGATAGTATCTGTTTAATAACTCTCAGTCAACATTCAATCAGAGGTGCTGAAGTTTAACCCTGTAACACTTTGACTAATGTGGAAGATTATGATCTCTGGCCCGTGTTCCAGAACAGAGGGAAACTGAAATGGCAGCGGTGTAAAAATATTGTCAGTCAATATTTGCCTTTACAGAAACATACTCAAGTTGGATGATGTTGTAGATGTTTGGCTCTAGGTGATGTCTACTAGTTATGTGGAAATATATTTTGCTTTTCCTTCTCCAGCCTGACTCAAGATGCAGCCTAACAAGATGTGCCTGTGATTACCTATGTGCTTGCTGCCACTGCAAAGGCAGTCCTAGTTCTGGCTGTGTGCTGGATCTTCCTCTGTTGAACAGACTTGCTTGATTGGTGACTCAGTTTGCCCAAAAATGAGAACAATTCTGTTGCTTAGAGGGATGAACTGGCTTGTGAGGCATCACAGTGAACTCTGAATAGTGGACAAAGCAAGGGTGAAGGTGCAGCAGATCCATCCACTCTATCAGTAGTAAGCTCTTTGCTTAACTCAGCCACCTTGGTTGACGACACAAATAGCACTTGGTTGGTACAGCAAATTTAAGTGGAATTGAGACCAGCAATAGGAAGATGCTTGATGCCCCATCCTTCCCCAGAGGCAATGGAGTGACTCAGCACAATGGTAAAGGGTGAGCAAGACCCTGTATTTGCCATAACTGTGCTCCAGGCTGTGACTGAACTGTTCAGCTGAAAGTTCCCTAAACTATTCAGTCTGCATTTACCATCAGAAACTGCAGTCCAAGTTGGTGAAAACAGAAACCTTATCATGTGTGGGTCAGACGGCCTTGGTAGTTAGCAGGGCCATCCTACTGGCTCCAGCAGCTCTGCTGGTGCAGAGCTCAGGCAGGAAGGAGTTGGGCATTAGGGAAAGGGAGGTAGGAGTGAGGAGAGGAAAGGATGGAGAGGAACATGGCAGAGGGATAAGTAAAAAGAATAGTGAAAAAGAGAAAGGGAGTGGAAATAAACTCTTGCATGCATTTTATGTTGCCTTAATATTTTATAAGGACACTATAATTTCTTCTTATAAAAAATTATAAGAAAAGGTAATTAGTCAGACTCTCAAAAGTCTCATCTGATTGCCATGCATTGCAGTGCCTGAAGCATTCTCCTTTGTATTTCGCTGAAAACATTTTGGATGGTCAGCTGTAGATTTTGCCTTGGCTTGAGCTGGTGGTGAGGATCACACTGTCTGTGGGACAGCTGGCAGGAGTACCCTACAATGTCACTCCTCTAACCCTGCATTAGGTAGGAGAGAATATGAGAGTTATGCCAGCCTGTCTGACCTTGTTACTTGCTTGTTCTGTGGGCCTCTGTGGGAGCTGGGCATTTGGGATCTCTTTTCTTTCTCCTTCTGGGGTTGGTTTGTTCATTCACTGCATGTAACAGGAAGCAACCCATATACTGACAGTCTGAGGAGTACCAATGTATACATGTAGTGTGGATTGTGTAGCTGAGGATAAGGGTGCATATTTTTATACAGTCTAATAAGATGTGAAGTGAGAGGATCTGGTACGTGCCAATCTGACCTAAACAAAGATTTGAGCTCATGCAGTTTACTTTTCAGGGAGCCATTTTTCATGGAAGCCTTCTGAGAGGGCTTGCATCTACGTTACTGTTATAGTCTCAGACTGCTTAGCTGAAGCAAGTCTCTTATTGTTTTAGCTTGCATTTTTAATCACAGACTTGAATCACAGACATTGGATTCCTTTCCAGTAGAACTGAACAAAAAGATGCTCTTTATCTACTAATGGATGTTCACAGTGGGAGACTAGACTAGAAATAGAATGAATTGAAACACACCAGAATATATATAGTATAGTTATGGACATTGTGTCCTTAATTATAGGAGAAAAGTTTGATACAGAAAAATAGCCTTTGTATAATTCTTGTTGTCTCACTAATTTTCAGTGGCTCGATGCCCTTCTCATTTCAAGGGTATGTGGCTTTAGTTACAGAGGATGAACCTTAGTCTGGGGAACAGCCTGTAGAAGAAGAGCTTGTGGCAAAGGAAGTCCATTTCTGTGTGAAATGCTCATTCCAAGTGGATCCACAGGGATTGGCAGATTTCTGCAGCCTGAGCTGGATGCTAAAGGTGATTGATTCCTGTGCCAGAAGGCAACAGTGTTGCCAGTTAGCCTGTGTTTACACCAGCATTATAGTTTGGATTTCTGTTGCTATAATTATTATTCACTCTTGGGCCAATTGCTGTTACACCAGATGGCAAAAGTGATCATGCTATGGCTCTGTTTTGCCTTGTCAAAAGAGTTCTCAGCATCCAACAGTGACTGAAAAAAATGTAATCCACTTAATACTGAGCACTTCTGGAGATTTGGCTGCTTTATGGAGGTACTTTGATGAGAGTAAAGTTCAAAAAAATCTAATTAGATTTTTTTAATCTGCACACACTGTGTCATGTGAACTTGCAGTACAGCCAAGTTTGATCTGTAGATCCATTATGGAAACTCATGTCAGCTGTTCTGAGTGTATGCACACGCACACGCATAAGACCTGCCCTTAGTTTCATTAACATAGGAAAACATGAAATTTTTTGCCTGGTTGAAATGTGCTCCACCTTTAGAGTACATAAATGGATGAATTGCAAAAAAGTTAATTTGAATGTTGTCCGACTTCCTTCAAATATTCGACAGGGTCTTCTTATTTTCTTATGTCATGGCTGACTGGAAGAGGGAAGACAAGTTACCATGCTGCAGAGGGTGCTTTAGTACATTGTATCAAAGTCCTGAAATGAACTGGTTAGTTTAAAATTCTATGTAGCTTGAACATTGAAGTATACAGTTACTAAAGCCTATGTTAGTAATTCCTGGCATTCCATGTGTGATGGCATTTTGGGTTGGAAAATGTGTTTTAATCTAATGACAAACAAATAGCAATCCCATCTGTATTTGATTATAGCAAAGAAAATGTAGAGGAAACAATACATTTCTATGGGCTGAAGGATCAGTCACTTTGAGGTTTTCTTATTTGTCTACCTCTAGGATAAGATCAGGCTTTTACTTCCTTTTTAATGATGATTTTATACAAAATATAAATCTTTGAGGATGCATCTCTGCTTGTGAATTAATGTACTCAGGGCCACTCTCTCACACCAAAGCCAAATGGCACAAGACATCCAGTGCCGATGCTGTTAAACTTTCTAGCCTTCAGAAAGGAGACTGTATATGTGGAATATTTCCTGGATAGGCTGGCTTCTGGACCATGCATGGGAGGTGTTGGAGTAAATGATAGCTAGTTCTGATGGAAGCTGTGCTGGGGGTCATTCTAATGAACAGTATAGATAATGAAATTTCCAGTGCCTGAGAATATTTCCTGGTACTGTTTAATCAGCTAGTGCAGCTGTAGTGTTGGTGGCTTTTAGTAGAGTACATATAGCTAAGTAAAAATCTTGGAACAAATGATAATTATATTCCAATGGCAATAAAATGGCAAGTGATACTGATGGTGCTTTCATGTAATAAGATACTACTTGTAAGTGAATTAATCTGGGCCTCATGCCAATCTATAGCTGTCTGGGTTTAGGTAATTTTTTAATAGATTGATTTGGTGTGTGTATGTGTGGCATTTGTGTTCTGCAAAATCTTCTAATGGAAATGGCTTCAAGGTGTGACTGAATTCTTTGCTGAATGTTGGTGTTGCCTTTAAATGAAACCATGCTGTAGCCCGTGGTGAGATCAGCATCGTTCTAAATAACTCTCCAGGGGTTATATACCAGGTGTATACAAGCTAATCATCTGGATAAGTTTCACAGGATTAACCTATTTGTGTGAAAATTAAAATTCATCTTATTTTTTATTCTTTACTTAAGTACATGAAAAACCATGATCAAATCTGCCATGTATCAATTTGGTTATGAAAGGAGAAGCTTCATAGACAATATGTTTTTTAAAAAACATATTTTTAAAATATTTTTTGTTTTTAGGAGCTGCGGGTAGGCTGGTCTGGAGATACTTACAAATTTGTAAATGAGGACTTTGTGCTAGGCTTCCCCTTAAGGGGAACCTGGCAAGAAGGGTATGAAAAATCTTTGAATGTCAGCACCTTATGGGAACAAGGCTCATTGTAGATTTTAGAGGGAGATGCTGGAGATGCCTACCTAGCTGAAGGGGTGATGTAAAAGGGAAAATGGGATGAAGTAGGACACTTTTGTACAGCAGCAGGAGCAGATGTCAGAACAGAGGTGTAGTCTCTTGCTGTATTTAGATGAGCTCAGGTTTTGCCATACTGCATATGGCCTCTGTTACCTGTATGCATTGGTTTTGTTCCAAAAACAGAGAGAAGACATTAATGGTACCAGTGCTTTTAGTTATACTCTGAGACTGCAATTCACTTTTCAGACTGTCTTCAGAGCTGCTTTGGAACAGTTTTCACAACAGCATTTAAAGATAAAATTGATAAAGTCTTTTATTAAGAAACTGTAACAAATTTCTCTGCTTAATTGAGTAAAATCCAAGCAGGTATGCATTTTAACTAGTGAATTAATTTATTGAATTTTTGTATCTGAGTCTGTCTGAAGGGCAGACATGGGAACAGAATGCTGTCACTAAGCTCTGCCTCCAGGGACCACAGTTGCACATTTTGGAGCTGTCTTCAGGCCACTCTTGCAATCAATATTTACTGTAATTACAAATGAAATGAGAGAGTCTTAAAGCGGTGGGTACATTTAATAACACATTATAATAGCATAGCATTGAATTGAGGATTAATCAAAACTTTTAAAACTGGTGCTGAATTGATTTAGTGATTTGCATTTGGCTTAGTACAGTATGCATGCTGACAATAATTTATTTAAAAAATTGCATTGCAATTTCCTCTTAATTGCACATGGTATGCTTCAGGGTGGCAGGGAAGATATTAAAATATGAGTAACAGATGTGATGTTTGCTAATGGAGCATCACATCCTGTGTATTTTCCTCATCCTGTTATTTATTTATTTGCCTTTTAAAAAGAGAAAATCCACTTCTTCCTATGAAGTCTCTGGTTTTTTTCCAGAGGGCTGAACCCATCAACTTTTCTCATAAATCAGTAAGTGGAGAACAGTGAAGTATAGTGGTTGTGTACTATAACATTATTGTTACTGTAGGATTATTAAGTCTCAGTTTGGTCTTCAGAATTTTAGATGTGCACCACTGTTTGGAGTCTGAGCTAAAGATGCCTGGAGATAAAAACTTTCATATTTATGTCAGTGGACTCTCTAAGAAATTCTTTATAGCTATATTTGTAGCTATATTCTGCCAGTTGTGTTCTGTTCCAGATGTGGCCAGGTAAATTTATGCTTGTCCTAGGTTAACTATAGAAAAATTCTGTCTCCACAGGCACCATTCTTCGTATATTGACCAGGAATGACAGCATGCACAGATTTATATATTCCGTAACTGGACTTCTTATGTTGCTGTTGACAGTCTTGCTCTTCCTTCTCCATGCAGACAGTGTCTCTCTTTTGTGCCATCGGATGATGGCCAACGCCTGAAAGAAGCCAGAGTTCTTGGGGTTTCTTTAGAGCACATACAATTTTGGAGATCCTGTGGTGGAGAGGTACCAAGCATGCTTCCCAGATACTTTTCTTGTAGACTCTTATCCTTTCCCTCAGGAAAAGTGGAGTCTTGGTTAAAAACTTGAAAGAAATTGATTCCTTAAGTCATAGTTAAAACAACTTGATTTCTTTTAAGATAAATCACACGTCTTCACCTAGGAGTAAGTATGACAAACTTGAGATTTTGAAGGCTTTTTCCCCTACTTATTTAAGTAAAGGGAGGAAGGAAGCCAAAATCCCAACACCCCCCCAACCAATCATTAGAAATTATTCAAGATGCACTTTATTTTTCTACCAGTAACTATTGTCCATGCATTTACTTCTTTGCTCACCTGTCAGAACTTTGAAAGAAAACTGTTTAATAAAAATTTGCTATGAGAGGAAATTACTTGGATGAAAGCATAGGAACTTTGTTTTTGGTTTCCTGTTAGTTTTCTCCCTAGGTCTGTTGAGAAGTAAAATGTTCTCTAAGCCATATGTCAAGGCTTGTTGTGATGAAATAATACCCTTTAAAGTCCTTTTCATATTCTAATAAAGCAGTTGTCTTTATTATTTCTGCTGATACCAGTTGAATACACTGGCCTACAGTTCTAAGTGAGAACCTGGTGTTCTTATTTTGTGAAAAGCAATTTCAGTCTTTCGTGGATCAACTTTGCGGTCTGGGTAACTTCTTGCTAGGAACATATATTTTAAATATTTTTAATGGTTTAATTTAGCTATTTCTGTGTGTTTCTGTGGAGACAAAATATAACTTTTTAAATAATCTTTTTCACAAAGAAATGCTGCAAAGTTTTGTGCTTTCTTTTATTAATAATTCTGATTAATTCCTATTAATTTCTATTAATCATACTATTTTTCTGATTTATTTCCTTCCAAGTTGTACCATTCAAATTATCATAACATAACCAATTTCTTTATCATGCCTTAATGGTCTGTTATGACTCCACACAATACATATTGCATGAAATAAGAGTAGGCCAGGAGGTACTAGAAAAATGATTTTATGCAATAGCCGTCTGGGAAACTCACCTAAAAGACAGTTGCTACCCTTGCAAATAAAAAATAACAAGATGCTACTTTTTCATTGAGGGAATCCTGTCTGAGCTGGATAGGAACACTCTGTGCTGAGATTAATATCCCATCTCAGAATAGTCTAGTGTAGTCACAGACCTAATATTGAGGACCTCTTCCCACCTATTGTAGACCAAATTAATGTGTTGCCAGTGTTGACCAGATGCATAGGATGATACCAGTTGCTTCCATTCATGGTCTTTTTGAGTGTTAGGGCAGCTCAGGCCTGGTGCCTGACTTCATTTTTTGATGGGATGCATCACAAATGATAGGACAGATTGATCTTTAATATCAACTTTATCTATCTGCATGACCTATGTGTACCCTAGGAGTCATGTAGTTGTGCAGCAAAGGGAAAGTGTTACCAATACATTTTTGCTAGGAAAAGCCCCTAGAGCATTAAAATGGAACTAAGCAATTTGGCTGGCTGTGGTTTGTATTACAGCTTTGCTGTATTGGTACAGACACAGAGTATAACACAGAGTATAACATCCCAGAGTATAACAGGCTGTGGAGTCTCCATCTTGGGAGATACTCAAAAGCTACCTGGACACTGTCATGGGCAGCCTGCTCTAGGTGGCCCAGCTTGAGCAGGGTGTTGGACCAGATGACCTCCAGAGGTCCCTACCACCCTTGGCCCTTCAGTGATTCTGTGATATCAGTCTAGTTGCTTCATAAATTAAAGGGGTAAAGTTGCTACACTGGTAATGTACTCATAATGTAGACCTGACCTGTAATCATTTTGTGCATGGTACACTATACTGTACAGCATTGCTGTAATTGCTTTCTCCCGTCAAGAATTTAGGCACAGAGTAAGGATACTATGTGGTAAGCTGCATTTTGGTTGTCTGTACATTCACTGAGCTGAGATATAACAGTGCTTCTTGTACTGACAGTCTGGAATTTTTGTGTCCATTGACATACAACAGAGCTTAAAAAATTAAAATACAAAAATCTCTACAGGTGAAAAACACTGAGGAATTTTTATTCTGTATGCATTTATTTTACTTTTGTTGGTGAGAAAATATTTCTGAATATTTTTTTTTGGTGGCTCTGTGGCAAGTGTAGTCCATTAATGTGAAAACCAGTAGCATTTGTATATAGCTTATGACAATATTTTTGCTAGCTTCTTACAAAATAAAACAACAGAAACGGCTATTTACCAGTGTTCATTTTGACAAATTGACAAGTTTGACTTCATTTAAGTGAAGTGCTTCTCAGCCCTACCTTCCTGCATACCATAAACTTCAGTAGTTGAGCCTTGCCAAGATGAACTGTTGCTACTTGTTGCATTTTGTAGTGTCCTTAAGGTCCTAAGTGAAGTTGTTCTTAAACTGACCAGCTTTTTTTTGGAAATGAACAATGAAAATAAAAACGTATAGGTAGCAGTTAGATCAGACCTTAAAAGAGAGTTTATTGTATGAGCAAACTGTCCTTGACAGTCCAGTTGCTCTTCTCATAAAACATTCTGAAGACTTCTCTGGGTGTGGGCGATGAACGAGTTGTGAATGTTTCAAGTTTGTGTCCTTGATGCCTGGCTGGGTGTAATGCTGTCTGGAAGAATGAGAGGGACCACTGAGCTTCTACCCAAATCCTGACCCCTTTTTACTCTGCCAGCACAGGGAATAGCCACATCTGCACTTTGTATCTGGCTTCTAAACAACTCTAGGGTAGATGGCAAGGACCTGCTTACAGTAACTTCCTAGGTGCTTTTTCCTTGATTGTGGTGCCTATCACTTAGATTTATAATCAGTTTCTGTTTTGTGCTGCATAAAACGTTTACATCTGTTGTTTTAAAGACTAGTGTGTTCAGTGCAATCTTGTGTTGTGATAAGCATGTAGCCATTCAGAAGTATCTTGTGCAATTTACACAGAGACAGGAGAAAAGCATATTTTGTCTTCTTTTAGGACATCCAGGAATTGTTTGTCTAGCTGACTTCAAAGAAAATACTTTTCTACTGGAAACATTCAATTTAAATTACTGTGGATTTCTAAGTTTCATACATAAGTTGTTGGTTTTTTTAAACTCATCTAAGATGAAACTGAGCTCTCAATTGCATCATGCACCTCAGTGCTAATATGTTGCATTTGTATTTCACAAAATTAGATGTCTAAATTAACATTAAAACCTGATTTGGGAGAAGTCTTGGTTATGAAATGCTAGGCTAACCACTCAGCCATTTCACTCTCAAGAACTACTAGAATACAATAACTCCAGGTGTTTTTTTTTCGTACTTGCTTAACTATTTACACAAGGAAAAAAGCAATGTTTAAGTAATCATTCTACAGCTGGATAGTCAAAATAGGACTTTATTCGTCTCAACATGCTTTTGTTTTATAAAATCAGTGTCAAAGACTACAAAACTGATATTTAAAAATGTCTAAATAAAGTGATTTTTGAGGGAAAACAGGGTAAAACAAAAGTTTTGAAATCCCTACATCTTTTTATATAAAGGTCATTTTCACTGACTCTTTTGAAACACCATGTGTCAAAAATTGCCCTCTGGCACAAACAGAATTTGATTTTGTGGTCTTCAAGGGAAAAAATATTTGTAATAGTGAAATATTTAGAAAAACTAGTAGGCATTGTAAATATGAATGTGACAGTATAACAGTGTATTGAGGTAATATTTTTTTATGAAATGAATGAATGAATACTTGATTATAATGGCTGATTAACATGCTGAATCTGGCATATCTAGAAGTATGTACTTGAACCATGAAGATTATGAGGGTTTGTACTTCACAGAGAAGGCATTTTAACCCTCCAAATGTGCAAAGTACCCCCAAGTGGGAGTTATGTTGTATTACATTCAAAATAGTAACGTACATTCTTCCTGAACTTATAGGGCTAAAAAGTAGAAAAGGTTGAGCTCAAGACTTTCACAAAGCTTGTTAGTGAAACAGGAAAAGATTGATAGTTTAGAAATAATCAAAATGACCCTCCAAGTATAAAGGCTTAGAATTTTCTTCTGCATGCATATGTATTTTTCTCTATTAATCATCAACTTAAAAGTCTGCCTGTGCTTTCAAAGTACGTCTTGAAGGTATCTGCCTCCAGGAATACAAATATAGGTTTTCCAAAAATGAAAATAATTAAGACAAATGCTTGGAGATGAGACAAGTATTCAAATTCGGCATCAGTTGTGTTACTACTGTGGTGTGGTTCCTTTATGTAATAAATTATTCTGTCTAATGTGTTTAATTTTTCTGTCCTCTCTAATTTTCACAGAATCACAGAATATTCTGAGTTGGAAGGGACCCACTAATCATAATATTTGAGCACTAGTAGTTAAGCACACATTAATAAAATGAAAATAGTTGTAAAGAAGGTTCTCAGTAATAGTTTTAGTAATAGTTCATTAATAGTGAGTCATGCTGAGTTGCTAAATACTAATTCTGTAGATACCGAGTTGTGGGTAGGACCATGCTGTAGAGGGGAAGCGTGACTGACATGTACACAGATGTTCCCAGCCTAGTTCTTGTATATCTAAGGAACTGATAGGTTGGAAACATTGGTGACTTGAGATTCACTCCTAGTTTAGATTTGCAGGGACATGATCAGATTCATGCCTGCCTTGCTATTGATACCTATGGGAACCAACATAAAGCTAAACTGGTATGTCAGCGGCACAGATTAACTCTGAAAAGAAAATTTTCAGAGTCACTCTGAAAGGTGAAATGCTGCCCTAAACACAATGACCAGGGGTTTCTACTGGCAAATGGTTTGCAGCAGCAGCATCTGAGAAGATGAGAAAGGAGAATTTTTTTTCTGATCTATTTACAAGAAGTTCCACAATAACTGTAGCCACAGAACTGTGTGGGCATTTCCTTGTGTTAACAAGCCCTGCCTTGTTTGAGGACGATAAGTGTGCAGCCTTTTGCTGTGTTAGTGAGACACTGACCATAGCATGATGCAGATAAGGAATTTTGTTTACCCTCCATCTTACATTTGCCCTGTGAATTTTGAGTCCCTTACAGACCAATTTATCGGTATTTAGGAAATAAGAAATAGCAACATTTGGTTTATAATTCAAACTGAAGTGGTTTCTCTACAGTTTGTTCACATAACTGTGTATGTTCACATAAAGAGACTGGAAAGGTGATGTTGACAGGAGCTTGGAATAACCTTACAGTACCCAGAGTCATTGGTGTTGAAGGTACAAATGTGATTAGAAGAACTGAGTCACTGGTTAGAGTTCACCTTAGAAAATATATATATATATATGTTGAAGGAGCTTGTTTTATAGGACAAGGTTAAACTTTTGGGTTCCTGGTGACATTTTTGGGTCTGAACTAGTTTTGTTTCACTGAACATAAACATTTATTCTTTTCCTGGTGCACAAAATACTTGTGTGCCCACTCTGTGGCTCATGGGAAAATCATTTGACCAGAAACTTGTAGTTTCCTAATAGTTACCTGTAGAAACAAGAACATCTTCAACATTACTCATTTTGAGGAAATTTAACGAGAGAACTAGGAAAATATTTCTAAAAATTTGTATTTGAAGTCATGTGGAATTTCCTGTATGAAAAAATCCCCAGTAGACTTGGCACATGCAAACATAAATATTTTAAGTTTCTGTTTCTATTCTACTTAATGTGCATTTCCCAATTTTCAAAGTGTTTTTTGCTTTCCAGTTTCCTTTAAGGGCATGAGTGTTCTTTTACTCACAAGCTGACTGCTCATGGCATTCTTTAAAACAGTTGCTTGACTGCTTCCTAACTCAGGATCAATAACTTCATAGATAATTAAACTAACCACCTCCTAAAGATAGATGCCATCTTCTATATACTTTATACCCCCAACCTCCCACTCATCCTATTTGAGAGTCTCTGCTTATGCTAGTCTGCCAAGTTGAATATTAATACTTCAGTGCCGGAATGCCTGGTCTTAGCCAGTGAATGATCCTGTGCAGACAGCTGCACTATAGGCATTGTAACTTCATAGCTTGAAATGCAGGACCTTATTTATTTATCCTAAATATAGCTAACAGCAATAGAAATGCATTTTTTTAAAAAATTGCACTTAAATATCAGCCCAGCTGTTATGAAAATTTCCTTGAAATTATTGTTTCAAAAACTCTGACCTTTTTTTTTTTACTTTAAAACTAACATAATTATATTTTTGAGCATTTAGGTGCAATGATAATGTCTATACTCTTACAAAACATGACCAAAAGGCCTATAATCTGCATTTTATAGACAAACTCTTTAGGGATTTGTCTAGTCTCCACTATCAACACCTCTCAACCTTTAACAGAGAAAGTCTGAATTGGGATTCCATACTTGTTTGAGGCAATATAAGTTCACAAAGTTAAACTTTGTGAAGTAAAAACTCTAAGTTGTCTCAAAAAGCATTCAGGAACAAATTGCCAAATGAAAAGGAAAATAAAAAGGCAAATATACTTAAAATGTTTAATGACTGTGTTCCAATTCCTCTACCACATTTTTTTTTTGTAGTGAAACTCTTTCTAATATTCCAGAATACTGAAACAAAACTAATTTGTATAAATTTTCCTATGGATACATGTTACAACATTCAAAATGTAGTGTGATTCCTGTATGATAATTGCATGGTTGGGGTGAACTCTTATTTTACTCAATAAAATTTAAATCTTAATATGGTCATTCGGATCTAATCTCGGGAGGAAGGTGGGGCAAGGGGGGAAGAAAATAAGTTTTCTCTGTTGCAATTGACCAGGTTTGCTTGTCCCTAACCTGTTTTTCCATCCCTCTGGGCTTCCAGGCAACCAAATTTTAGTAAAATATTAGAAACATAGTAACTTCTTAGACATCTTGTTTAAAGTACTAAACTGTTTGCACTAGCCTAATGGATTTTAAAGAAACAGTTCAAAACTTTATAATTAGTTAGTAACTTTAACTCAAGTGCTGACAGGTTTTTAATAAACATTTAGGTAATATGCAATAAAATACTTTTTGATTTCCAATGTAAAATATATTAAAGGAAAACAATATATTGGATAAAAATTAAATTAATGCCTTAAAAATTTTATCTATTTTACTAGTAAAGTTAATAAATATCTACTGAATGCTTATGTTATAACTCTGCCATTACTTTGCCAATACTCATTTGTTATAGATGATGGGTTTTTTTGCGAATGATAGTGTAACATTTTTTTCAAACTACATTGTCAGTTACTGAATACATTTCTCCATGAAGTCTCTTTTACAAATGGAAATACTTAGTAGTGAGAAAGACAAACTGTTATTTTCTCAGATGTTGAGGGTTCAGGCTAGTAAAAGTCAAATTACTTTAAAAGGTAGTGCCACTTGAAATATGTAGCCTAAGATACACATCAGGCTAGACTCAACTGTACTTTCTGGTGGGGGAAATTTTGCCTACCCTCTTGTATCAGAAGTGGTTGGTGGGTTTCAGCATTTCCACTCTCCTCCCTTCCTGCACTGGGTAGCAGATGTGTCTGCACTGAAGAGATCCAATAGCCTGTTAACAATTCTCCAAATATTTTTGACAGGCAAGTACTATCAAACTGGGTCACTCAAGAAGTGAGTGACCCAGTAGCCTTCTAAGAGCTTTGTGGGAGTCGCTTACTAGTTTGGCTGGGAATCCTTTTGGAATTGCTGATTTGTCAGAGAGCACGAGTGCCTGTAATACAGATAAGAATAATCTTTTCTTGAAATCAAAGCCTTATTTAATTTGAAATTGATGGTATTTGTGATAGTGTGTGCTAGATTTGGGTGGTGGTAGGCTATGAGCTCTTAAAAAGAAATAGGGAGGAAAAGAAGAAAAAAATAGGGTTTTTATTTGGAAAAACTCACACAAACTAGCAATCTACTTTTTGATAAAATATACTTTGGAAAATATGGAAGGTGGGCTGCAAAAAACAGGCTTGTTTGTTTGAGATCTAATGAGTTTATAGTTGCAGATGTAATGTGCAACCTTGAGTGTCTGACTTGTTTTTCACTTTTATACCTACACCATTTCTAAAAAGAGCAAGAAATTTTAATTTGTTTGTAAAATTTGGATATGTGCTTTAAAAGCTAGCACTATTTGCAGCATCATTTGCTGAAACTGAGGGTTTAAATCAACACAGAAACCCAAAATTATATCCTTATTTGATAATTTGATGCTGCACCTGTGTGTCTGCCTTTGATTGTGGATGATGAAACACAAGCATGAACAGTAACATTTGAGTGTGTAGTGTGTTTTCAGCATTGGTTTCAGCTGGTCTAGGGTTCCTTACCATGAATGTATGATCATTTGACCATGGCTGGCTGCCAGAGGCCCACTCAGCTGCTCCTGCTCCTGGAGTCTTTCCAGGGGTGGTCCTGTTGCTGAGGTCCTCCTCCTCCTCTGCCCTCGGGGCTTGCAGGGCTGTTTCTCACATGGTTTCCCCCAGCCCTGGCTGTCGGGCAGTGTTTTTCCCTCCCTTGCCCAGGCTTTCCCAGGGCTCTCTCCCACCTGCCCGTGGCTGAGGGGCTCAGCCGTGCCCTGTGGTGGGGCTGCTGCAAGCACTTGTGCCCTTGCTGCTACCAACATCTTGACATCTGCACCTGAGTACAGGCACTGTGTCAAGATGTGCAGGTGTCAAGATGCACAGGCCCTGTCCTGAGGGAGCAGGGCTTCATCCAAGTCCTCCAATGCCTGCTGCTCCAGCCGTGGAGTGTCAGCCTTCCCTTGTGTTCGCTGAGGTGACTACTGTGTGCTGTAGTTGGTAGGTTACTTCAAGTTGCTGTAAAGGCTCCTTGTGGAACACCCTGAAGGTACAGAAGCAGTGGGGAGGAGTGTGTCCGGCTGTTAACAGGGGCCAGAGCAGTTGTGCCAGCAAGCTGTGTTCTCTCAGGCTGTACTTGCCAAACAGCAGTGGATAGATGATGTCTCTAGTGGCTTGTTCATCTCCAGAAATAGGGAAGAAAAGGAGCAGAAATTGAGGGGTTAGTTCTCAGCTTAGTCCCTGCTCTGCATGATCTCTTGGGTTTGTTAGTGATAGTCCCTGTGTGGGCCACAGGCCTTGACCTGGGTTGATGGTAGCTCAGGATCAGAGGGTTCCTGCTGGCTGCAAGGGCTGCTTCCATAAGCCTTGCCCAGGGCAAAATGTTGCTGCCTCCCAAGAGCACTGGTCCCTCCATCTCTGCATGAAAAGTGACCCTTTTCCAGTCAGAACATTTTATGTCTAGAGTATCTCTTTGGATGAGTTTTGAGTCTCATTCTACCTACTTTGCTAGATTTCTGTACAGCGTTTATTGTGCATGGTGGTGCTGAGCTGCTTCTGAAGGTGCTGCATGCAAAAATGGAATGTTTTCCCACTAAATTCTGATTCTGAATTTCTACATATGCCTTCTAGAAGACAGAAGACTTCACAAATGCAGTTAAGAGGCTTGATTCTGTTTTTGTTGAGGAGATAATGCCAGGTTAGGACTTGAAAGAATGCTTGTCACTACTGGGCTGTGTGCTTGTGTAGACGCAATCTTTTGTTTGTGTGTGTTTGGCCTAAAAGCATATCCCAGTTGTCACTATGATGTGTTACTCTGTTACAAGCATGTAATTATTTTGGAACTGAATACAAATTTCTCATTGAATTTTAATTGAAGGGACATGCAAATATTTCCTCATGACTGCAGTGTGAGTTATGCACAGGCACTCATATAGATGCTTTTCTTCTTTCTATGTCCATTAATCCAGATTGTTGTCGGTAAAATGAACAGAAGTTCAACTGGGAGCTGCTTTGGAGTGGATTCAGTCTTGGAAAAAAAGCTGTAGTTTTAATGCTTTTTTCTTTGCCCACTGGCTAGGTTGATTTTATCTTTCATCACCAGATTATCGTGTCAGGGACATAAAAATTGCCTACAGTAAGAATTACTATTCTTATTTCATATAAAATGATATACAGGTGTTGAAATCATGGAGTAGTAGTTCTGGTAATACAGACTTCTGAAAATGATTTGATTTTAATGTACTCAAAGAATGCTCTGTGTTTAAATGGTTAGGCTCTAGTTTAAGAAAAATAACAGAAAAATAGTACTTATCTTTTAAAATCAGTATTTGCAGTCTGTTGGATTTTTTTATGTCAACACTTTTCAGACCAAGATTGTGGTTTGTTTGAAGTTTATTGGTCAATGTGAAAATTTACTGTGAAAGCAGTCTGTGTTCGTCAAATTAATTTTTCAGGGGTATGAAATTCAACCTTTGCAAGTTTAAATATTTAGCCTTGAGACTGAAAGCTAATGCCTTTGCTATCAAAAATATTGTAACTCAAACTGTAAGCACAGTGAATTATTTCAGCGTTCATATGGGTATTTTTTTGTACTGTTTATGTGATTGATCAATGCCTGTTCCAGTGAACTGCAAGATGATAAAATGAAGAAAAATACTTTATTGATTTAAGCTGATTATTTAAATATATTTGATTAATTGAAGTAAGAGATTATTTGGATATCCTGAAAGTGATATTACTTAGTCTGTCACATTTTTTTTATCTATTAGACTCCAGAATATGTTAGTATGTTTGTTAAAATGTTAATGACTTGTTCAGATGCTTTGACATTCCTTGGAATAATGTAATTGCTGCCTGTTGAAGTGGGAAAACAAGCTAAAAGCTCTAAAAGCTTGTCCTATGGAAATGGACATTTAGAGATTGGAATGTTTAATTATTTATGCACACACAGCTCACCAGAAGTTTTGTGAAAAAAATATAAAATTTAGGGACACTTGTGAATGATTACTTACAAATAAATTTGAAGATACTTCTGCAACTGGGAGATTAGCCTTTGACTGGAACTGCAAGGTACTACAGTCACTGAAAGTGATAATTGGTTTCACCAATTTACAGTCAACAAGGTCCTAGTACTATAAAAATGGAAAAATGAGTTTCAGGGTGCCTTTTGATCTGTGTGAAGTTTTTGATCTATTTGTTTTACCATATCTTTTTGTTTTGGTTAGCTTTTGTATTCAAATAATTCTTTCTAAACTGAATGTGTCCTTTGTTCTCTTAACTAGCCTTTTCTTTTTTTTCATATGTGTGTCGCAGTCGGGACGGC
>WEIV01025217.1:4027-20470 GCA_013390005.1 Calyptomena viridis | reverse complement strand
AGGGATACTGCCCTTAAAGAAGGGGAAGGAGGCCTGGCAGCAGTGCATGAAATCTGTCATGGAAATCCTACAGGAATTACTGAAGAATTAGATGTCTCCTGTGTCTTTTGCTGACCTGTCTGGCACTTCCTGTGACCTTAGCTTTCTGCATTACAAATTTTCTTTTTATTTTGTAAAAGAAGGAAAGGAGGTTTTCACTACAAATTTAAGGCTCATTTATTGTTCACCGTCAGTTTTAGCCTACATAAATTCTTGCTTTAATAAGAGGGTGATGAAGAAGCAGAGAATAGATGCAGACCTTCCTTTATATTTTGGGTTTCATATCAGTACCTAGTGCCTTTTACTTTTGCTTTTAAATTCTTTATTTCAGTCACTTAGCTAGAAAATTTGATTGTAGCTTTACTGTAAGGTCTCAGTCCTTAACCATTAATTTAATTATCGTTTATATTTTTAGGTAGGGCAAGTCCTGCATGGTTGAGATAATTGCAATTATATTGCCCATAGTGATTAATTCTTTCTTTGAATCATGTGTCAAACCAGTGTGGCAGGTTTTAATAACAACTTCCCGTTAATAGAAATTTTTGTAACAATGAATGATCCTTTTGGAACATTGAAATAAGATTAATGAGCTGGTCTTGCACACTGAATATGGTACATTTCATTGAACTGAACAGAAATTAAAGTAGACTTGAGTTTTCCTTGTCCTTGGAAGTCCTTTACTTTCAGGCAATGCTGAGTTTTATAACTGTAGGGGAGGAGTACTTGATGATAAGAGAGCAATTTAGGTGCTTTACCAAAAGTTTGACTGACTTAGTATTTTAAAAAAAGCAGTATGTCTTGTTTTTCATTCCTTCTATTGCTCTGAGCTTTGCAGGGTTGTTTACATAATATGTACTTCCTTTGAGAGTCTTCAGTTCTGGTTTGTGTGGTTGTAAACATAATTGTTAATTAATGTAAGGGTCACACATCAGCTACTTTGTGACAACAAAGATAGGAATTTGTGAAGCGTCACTTCCTACACAGTGACTGATGTGTATGTGTCTGTTTTTTTCTCCAAACCAGGGTAATTCTTGGCAGAGGAGAGTTGTTGCAGTGTGGAAGCACAGAATCTTGTTTTCTGTTCAGTGAAATATGTTTTCCTCATGGCACTTAATAACTGGAGTTAATACAATTTCTACCAACATTGCAAAAATGTTTGTTCCTTTTTTAGTTGATTTTATTTCATAATAAAAATCAGCATGGAGATATTAACATATAGTAGGAAATATTTTTTAAGGTTACTAAATGCTTTCTTTGACTCTGACCTAGGTTTATTTGTTTCTTTCATGTTTCTTATGTATTTGTTTGATGTAGATGTAACAGTGAGAGTCTGCATAGGATGCCAGAGCAGTGGCTAAGCTGTGTATTAGAAGAAATCAAATCTTGTGATCCTTCATCTACACTGTGTGCAACCAGGCGTAGCGCAGGAATTCCATTCTACATACAGGTATGAAATAATGTTATTACCTCTGACTTAAGCATATTGACCAGAAAGGACTTACACACATAAAAATTATTTTAATTTTTTTTATTTTTCTTACTTCATCCCCTTTTGATCAAACAGTAGGGGTTTTTTTTATACAAACTTTGATTGCCTTTGTGCAACCAAGAAGCCGCTTTTAATTAAACCATGTTTGGTGCCTCAGTTCTATTGACTTTTGAGATTTTTGGCTTGAGATAGATTTGAATGGCATTTCTAAAGACTGAGTTTAGGCTCTGTGTTGCTACTGTAATAATCCTGGCAAATTCATAAATCAATTCACAGGCTAAGTAAGGCTTTGTTAACCATGTAACTATGCTTCTTCAGTGCAAAGTGGGAGAATGGTAACGTATATGAACAGATCCTCATCGAATTGTGGCCTGCAAAGAACTCAGGAAGTCCATTCAACATAATAAAGCATGAGTAATAGTGTCACAATAACTGGTGTTGACTGACAGGTTCGAGTGCAATGAAGTGTAGGTTACTGAAGACTTCTGTCTATGAATGTTGCACCACACTCTCACATTCTTCACTCCCCATGTTACCAGCAGCTCCATAAATCCCAGCCTCTTTGGTTTCTGCCAAGTTCAGAACTGATGGCTGATCAGCTGGTTGGCATTGTTTTGTCTCTGCTTGAAGTGTCACCTCTTACTGAGTGCCCCACATTAGTATGCAGCAGCCCATCCATCCTTGTGGGGTCAGTCACTGCAGAGTTGGTCTTGCAGATTATGCTTAACTGTATTCATTCCTTGTCTCCTTAAAGCAGCCATGTTTGCTTCCACTAAATTAACCTCCATGATTTTGATTTTAAACCAGTTTTCTGAGACAGGAGTCCAAGATTAACTACACGATTTGTAACTTTCTCCTCTCTCTGAAGTATGGTCTCAAGCATGTTCCAAGAATCTGAGAGACTGCTGGGAGCAAGCTCTCTCTGCCAGAATAATTCATCTTGCTTGTTTTCCACTCTGAGTTTGCCCTGAGAAAGTTGAGGCAGCCAGCTTCTGTCTGACCTCTTATGTCAGTCACAGCCTGCTCCTGGCTTTGCTAGATGTGTGTGTGCTAGACAGCAGAGATCATAAGTAGGATATTGGCTTTGGAGACTCTTTTGCTGTTCAATTTCAGCAGTTAAATATCTTTCTTGTTTATATCTGTAAGTTGTCTGCAGAATGAAATGGGCGATTATATGTTTTCTGGTTTCTCCATTCGCACCACACAGTTGGAATCCAAGGGCATTATCTAGTGTTCATCCTGAGAATGTGAAGAAACAAATATGTTTGAATCAGTTTGTTGTGTAAAAAGTTACACTAACAGAAGGATCCAGTGGTATCCCATTGCAGAAAATGTGTGTAGTCTGCATTTGGCCTACATTACTGGCCCATATAAGCAGGTCTGGTGCTTCTTTACTGACTGTGCTGGAAGAGTACAAAGTTAATCAAGTCAGTTAATGAGAAATTTGAAGTTAACATTGGGATTAGTCTGAAATAATGTATTTTCAAAATGTAATTTAAAGTAAAGAGAGGTGATAGTGTCCTTTTGCGATAGTTCTGAATGTACCCATAGCACTCAGTAAAATGAATTAAATCTTAAATAGGATGTTTCATTTAGTTAATAAAAGTGCAAGTTGTAATGTGTATCCTTACAGTAGTAAAAGATTATTTTATTATTGCATTATGGTCTCTTTGCTATCTACTTTGTGTGATGTATTTTTTTTCTACTAAAACACATCTGTTTCAGTGATAATACATAGTTTTTAAGGTTATAAGCATTTCATAACCTCTTCAAAATAAAAATGTTATTGCTTAATAGTACAACAGTGTAGCTCCAATTAGTGGGTGAGAAAATGGTGGGAAAAGATGAGTTGTAGCTTTAACATTTTTAGAGTATGAAATTTTAGTCTTCAGTTCACTCCCCTCTATTTTATATTTCATGAACACCCTTTTTTCCCCTCTGTGCTCTCTGTTTCTCCTGTCATTAAAGGTACTGATAAACTGACTGACTACACATGGATTTCTGCCTAAACTCTCTACTGCTGGTTCTTACTGCTGCTGAACAGACTCTGGGTCCCAAAGCACAAATGAATAATAATTTTTTATTAGAAATAAGTGATTTATGATTGTCCATTCATACTGACATGGACAAATTCAACAAGAGCTCCAGTCCTGAATTTTAGATGACTAAATTATTTTCATCTCAGCTGGATGTCCTACCCACTGAACTATGATTTGGAGATGGATGCATCTCTCCTCTTTAAAAATGTGTTGCTTGTTTTACCTTGTTTTGCAAACTAGAATTTATTCTTTGACCAGCCCTTACAGTCTTCCATCTGTATGTTATTAAACAAAAAATAGTCCATACTAGGAAATACAAGTATGTATAATAGGCAGTTACTCTTGCTGTCATAAATATGATAATGTGTTTGGTCTGTCATAAATTATTCTCTCTTGTATATAAGCAAGTTCCTTAGGCAAATATATAGTGCATGAACAACGTTTTCGTGTTGTAATGTTGAATGCTGTAAGGCTTTAAACAAAACTAAGAGTTTTAACTGAAAATTACTTTTTGCAAATTTTTCTTTAGTCCTTGTGTATGGTCAGAAGCTAGGCTGTGTGATGGTAAATATGGGAATGTGGAGCAGAACTGGTGTAAAGAAAAATGGCTGGAAACACCTGATTTTTTTTTTTTTTTTTTACTATATGTAGGCTTTGTTAGCATCAGAACCAAAGAAGAGCAAAACAGATTTGCTGAAAATGACAATGAAAGATTTGATATCTTTGGCTACCCCTTTGAATGAATCATTAAGCGTAATTCCACAGGTAAAATTCAGCCTCTCATCAAAAGGCAGATGTCAAAAACGTGTTTGCACTGCTTCAAACAGTTAAGGAAAGCCTGTGTTTTTAATAAGGACATTCTGATTTTTATATCTATAGCTGGATTTTAAAATGTGTTTGCATGTGCAGAGGTTATGAAGTTGCTGGCGTTTGCAATCTGGAAAAGATACTAAAAAATGGATTGGGCATAATTTCATAGGTTTTTTTTCTGCTACAGCAAATGCAATCAAGTATGATCAGTTTACTGCCTGTAGTATTTATAAACAAATACATAAGTAACTTCCTTTTTACAAGGAAATTAATGAGCAAGCTTTTGTTTACATTTAGGGTATATAAATGAGTTATTTGTGCATGAATTATATTGTATGCAGTAAATCACTACGTGAAAAGTGATTTTATGCATGCTTAGTAACTTCAAAAACTTAAATACATACATTTAGAATACTAAAATATATTTTAAAGACAAGACCATTATCTTCAAAATGTTGTTACCAAATATTTAATCATTTTGTTTGTAAGTGCGAGCCATAATTTGTTGACAATACATAGAAATATGTCCTAATGGCTCTGCCAGATCTTCTGCTGGTATAAATTTATGTAGCCTTGTCAAAGTCTGTGAAGCTACATGGATTACCACCCTCTCTTACAGAGAGAAGAGAAATATCAGAAAATGCTCCATATGGTATAACAAGCCTGGCTGTCAGTTTTAGCTTAATATTGTCCTCCTGTGAGTTGTAGTTTACTTTTTCTCACAGTATCTACAGCGTGTCAAGAATGTTGGAAAAGATGATTCTAAACTTTGGAAGTTATTTTTACAGCCATGATAAGCTAAGGAAAAAAGAATGTTGGCCTTCGCTTGCAATTCCTGCACTATAGTTGTTAGAAAAGTATATATTTAAACTGTAAATGTTTTTAACTGTGTTTACTGCTGCACCACTTTAATGTATTTTTAGTGGCAGTATTTGTTGTATTTAACATGGAAGTAAAGTGCTGTAAATGTATATATAGATTACTTTTGCTTTCCGTGTTTACTGCTGTAGTTACATGTATTAAATCTAAGATATTTTCTTATGAATCTATGTTTTTCTTATATTTCTTCTACCACCACAGGTTCATGCTTTAAATATCCTCCGGGCACTCTATAGGGATACACGTTTAGGTGAAAACATCATGCCTTACGTTGCAGATGGAATAAAAGCATCAATTCTAGGGTTTATGTCACCTGTCTGGGCAGTAAGTTAATTCTTAATTTTTCTTCTCTAGTTTAACAGGAGTGATGCTGTTCACCGAAGCTTTGGTCATGTTTATAAATGGCAGTATCACAATTTCTGGAATGTTGCATGGTGTAATATTTTAAGGTGTAATGAAAAATAATGTAGATCTTCAAAGAAGTCATAATTTTGGTCCTTTTTTGTTTTGGTTTTGTTTAATTTTTCTTAATGTGAAGTGCTGATAGTCTCAAAAAAGTAGGGACAAAGATTACCTTATAGCTAAAAATATATCTGGCTTTTAAATTTGGAGTCAGTGCACCCAGGCAGTAAGGCATGCATTTACATTCATTCTCATTGTTACTTTGCTCTTCAATAAAGGATTACATATGGCAAATTCAGTAGGACATTTATAGTAGAACATTTCATGATCTACCTTGCATAAGAGTGAATACTTTGAAGCACTAGAAATCTGGATATCTCTCTTATATTGGAAGACAGACATCTCCAAAGAACCTGAACTTCCTTTTAGTATCATCCTGATTGGAAAGGTGCTCTGAATTAATTCTTTCCATATGCTGACCTCTGAACAGTAAGCATGTTTTCCACTCAGCTGTTCTTTTTGACTGTGGTAGTATTTAAAAAAAAATAGTACATTTTAAGGGGATTTTTAAAACATAGTTCATATATTTTCCTTTTTCCTTTAGGTAAGAAATTCATCTACTCTTCTTTTTAGTGCTCTGATTACAAGAATTTTTGGTGTTAAAAGAGGGAAAGATGAAAATTCCAAAAAAAATAGGTAAGCTTCACTTTGTACCAATTGTAGGTTTGCAAAACATGGCCTTAGCCAACAACAATTTGAAAATGTTGCTTGCTTTATGGATATATTTGAATCATGATGTTACAGAAACATCTAGCTCTGCTTAAACTGTGCTGCCAAGAAATAAGTGGTAGGACTGAAAATACCTGCTGTTAAACACAGAACTAATTTGTACTCGTGCAGTTTCAGAGAAGGAGAATGTTGTTGAGAGGTTTTGCTACCAATGGCCCTTTCAAATGCCCAGTGGCTCTCCTGGTCACAAACTAGCCCTATAGCTCAGGACAGCAAAGAGAGGGGGAAGAAAGACAAGAGGAACAGTGGTTATACCTGTGTTCACTTCCCTCTAAAGCAGGCCTGGAGTTAATTTCACCCCTACCAATTTGAGATTTTTCCCTTTTAGTGTTCTTACTCTAGAACACTTTCGTGTCTTTTTTCCTCCAAGCTCCAAAAATTGAAGCTTGCAAAGCCATTTCTCTTGCAAGGGATTCTGCCCTTGGATTCTGTAGTCCAGCTTCAAATCCCTTACTATATCACTTTCTTATGTAAACCCAATTCTCCCCTGACTCCTAAAACTCCCCAGTTCTGAGCATTCCTGTTTCTTTGAGCCCTCCAGTTAGTGCACAAGTACCCCCATGTTTTCTTTGGCCTTCAGCTGCTTCCTTTAGCTTTTGCAGCAAACGAAGCATGTCCGTGCCCTGTGCTCTGTAGCTGAGGTTTCTGCTCTAGTGGAGATGTGAAACTAACCCTGGATGCAGAATAAACTCATTAAAAAATACTCCTGGGTAAGCCTGTGGGGCCATAGAGTGGTCACGGTATGGATATTATGGTAACCATTTCAGAAATTCCTAATGGATTTTCACATCACAGGCAAGGTATGCAATTTCTGAAAGAAAGCTATTGTTACCATTTACCTTTAAAAATTCCACTTTTTTTTACTGATTATATAGTGGTTCCTTACTGCTGATCTATGTTGCTAATATAATTTTCATGCATATTATGAAAAACTAAATGTCCTGGGATGATACCAATCCTTCATCTTTTAGATGTTAGGTAGGTGCCATTTTAGCTGTTTGAAATAATTGATTTCAGATGTTGCTTGAAAAAATTAGTTAATACTCATATATTAACATGAGGAAGAAATACAGGTGGGAAACTGGAGGGAGATTTCCCATGGAAAATAACTCTTTCCCCCAAAATGATATGAAATGTTAGCTCCCCTACTGCATGAAATTGTTCCTGCTTAGTCATAAACCCAAATTGCTTCTGGCCCAAACCTGGAAATCACTCCCATAATAATCCCTGAAAGCCAAGTAGAGCAATAAAAAGGTTTTTTTTATTTCTTGCCTTCTCACATGGGTTTTGTAACACCATTTAAAGTTGGTGTTTTTTTTTCTTTAGTTTTTGTATTGAGTGCTAAATGAAGGAGGTACACACCTCAGCTTTTTTAAGCTTGTACCCTAGGGAAAAACTTTGCACTGACTTCTGCAGTGAGAAGGCAAACTGACTTCTCAAATGAATGCAGTGTGATGACATATGGAATCTTGAGATTTGTGTTTGTGAAGTTGCAGGAAGTAATGCATTTGAGCATCTGCTGGGGATAGGAGATACCAGAATGAAGGAAAGGAATCTTTTACATACCTGAATTAAATTATTAATAACAATGCTAGTTTTTATTTGACTGATATTGTTGACTTGCTCCTCTGAAACTTTTTGCTTACAGTAATTTCTTTGTAGTCATTTTGACCAAAAGATGTTAAAGCTGGGCTGGCTTTCTTCATCTATTCATTTTGCAGTTTTGCATTAATTAATTAATTAAACATTGCATGTTGTCACTTCTACTGCTTCCCACATGTAGTTGTCAATACCACGAAACAGGGAATGGAGAGACACGTGACTGGGATACAGAAGGTATGAAAACAGAGACAGAGATTTAATGTCCAACTCCTGTCTCTTCAGGAGAACTGTGCTGGTGGGTATAGAAAGTTGGATTGTGTTTGGGAAGAAATAGGTCTGTGTTTCCGTGGTTTTGCACCACGAGGTGTCACCGTTGCTGCACAGCTTCTTGCAGCCACATCCCTGGGGTGCAGCTGCACTTGGGCACTTCGGGAACTCTGAACTTGTTTTGTTTAGTGTTTTGCTGGAACAGAATTCATATATTAAAGTAGTTTTTCCCTGCGCTTTGTAATTTGGCAATTTACTTCAAAAGCACTTGAATTTTAGCAACTTGCATCTATAGGAGCTTGTGTGAAAGTCATCTGGATTTGAGCTGCTTGTCTTTGTGTTCAGGATGTTCTGTTTGCATTAAGGGAGCAGTCTGTCAAGAGACCAACTCTCTGATGCTGCCATTAGGACACTGCATAGGTTTCCAGTTTTTCTGGTTTTAGATTAGGGGTTTAAATCTGTCTCTTTTGTGTCAGCAGGACTTTTTTGCTGGTCTATTCTGGGCATCTTTCTTAAAAAAGGATGGACTTTCTGACTGTTTTGTCAAGAAGAGTTCCTATGAAACTGATGAAACTGGGGTAGTGGAGGGTTTGTGTGAAATTTCAGAAGAAAGCTTTTCTGGAACATTGAGAATTGATGCATCTTTTTAACTTCAGCATGGATAGAAAAACTATAAATTGGAAAATGAATACATTAAAAATAACAACTGTGTGCAGCTCTTGCAGGTAGAAAACTGTTTACAGTGGTCCGTGCAACTATCAAGATTGAGCTTTCTCTTTCTAGTGAAAAGAAGATTTCTGTTTCTTTCTCTGGGTTTTTTCTTTCTGAGAGACTGTATCAAAACTTCTAATGTTGCTGTAAATGTATGTGTTAGTCTGTATATATGTGTGTGCGTGTGTGTATTTGGCTAAATGATACTCTGAATTTCAGTCTGTATATATGTGTGTGCGTGTGTGTATTTGGCTAAATGATACTCTGAATTTCAGAGAGTTTACATTTGAAAAATGGTCCTCTACCCGTAGAGGGTTTAGTTTAGGTTTTGTATGCTTGATTTGGGAGTAGAGTTTTCTTAAGTATATGATAATTTCAAATCTACAAGACTTGGGATGAGATTCTAACCACATAAATACAAAGTAGTGAGGCAGGGTTGGAAAGAATTCTCTGCAGTTTGCCCTTTAATATTTATTTACAGTATGTGTGCTGTACATATGGATGTGTCATGGTGTGCTTTAGAGAAAATAACCACCCCTTCTCTGAGCCCTTCACAGCACAGGCATTTGTTAGTGTAGTCATTCACTTCATCCTTGCAGGATGCTACGTCTGCATCCTAATTTGGCCTATCTACAGCAGTATCAGCTGTGAGCTGTTCCCCAGCCCCACTGCTGTGCAGCACTTGCACTGTGCACTGGGACCTTCCCTCCACCCTGGCAGTGGCTCTGAAGAGGGAGCTGCCATGGCCCCACCCCCAGGCATATCCTTCCACTGGCTGCTCTGGAATCATAGGATGGCTTGGCTTGGAAGGGGGCTTAAAGACCATCTAATTCCCACGCCCCTGCCAGAGCACAGGGACATTTTCCACTAGATCAGACTGCTCAAAGCCCCATCCAACCTGGCCTTGATGAATTCCAGGAACAGGGCATCCAGAAATTCGCTGGACAACCTGTTTCAGTGCCTCACAATGAAGAATTTCTTCTTAATATCTAATCTAATCCTGCCCTCTGTCATTTTGAAACCATTCCCCCTTGTGCTATCGTGACATGCCCTTGTCACAAGTCCCTCTCCAGCTTTCTTGTAGGCGCCACCCTGAGGAGCTTGTTGAAGACCCAGGTACTACACTTAGTTTAACGCATGTTGATCAAATAGAACTTTAAACACCAGTGGGTTCTGGAGGTCAATGAGTTTTTTCTCTCCTTTTTTGATTAAATAGCCACTTCTGGTTTTCCTGTGCAGTCAATTTGCAGTGTAGGTTTGTTCATTCCATGCGCTTTTCAAGAAGCTGGGGTGTAGTGTACACTTAATAGTTCTGCTTCTTTCCACAGGCATTTCTTTTTTCTAGTTAGTGTTGTTACAGATTGCGAATCATCTAAAGTAAATGCCTGCTGTAGATAATTGTAGGCTCCAGTGTTCATCACATGAAAAATTAGGATGTCTTGAAATGAAGTGATATATATTGTGATAGTTAATGCAGACCTGTGCATAAGAATTAAAATAACTTTATATATAAAAGTTAACTGAAATTAACTTCGAAATATAATTAAAGTTCTCATCATAGAGGAATTCTCTTCTGTCCAAATGAGTTACAGTTGTAATGGCGATGCTTTCATCAAAATTCTTACACAGATACATATGTGTGTCTATATATACATTCATATGTGCATATTTATAATAGTGGAGTACAGACCAGTGTTCATAGACCAGTGCTGTACACGCACACACATATGCATATATATATATCAGAGACCCTTTTGGTCTGTCATACAATGCTAATTAAAGCTGTTATTGCTTGTTAGTGGACAAGACACTGGTCAGCAGACATTTGATGAGACTACTTTTATCAAATTCTTGGTATTTCTGTCTTTTTATCTTTTTTAGTTAAAAGGATATGCATGATCAGGAATTGCCTTTGAGGCAATTTGCCATTTGGCTTAGAACAAGCTTCAGTCTTTAGGGTAATAAAAAAGGATCATGGTGGTTTATCTGAAAATTGGAATATAAATGTTGCAAAGTCCTCAGAAAGAGTAACTAGCAGACTCAGATAGAGGCTAGGGTTAAAAGAAAGAATGGAGGCTGAGGAGAATTCCCCTTGATTCTCATCTTGGTGGAGGAGGTTCCAGGATGGAAAAGCTTCAACTCTTTGATTAAAAAAAGATGTTTTTAAGCAAGGCTGAAATAGTACAGTGCAACCTAATGATTTTTACATTTTGTAACTGGTGTATGTATGTATATATTTGCATTTTGGGAAGGGGGGAAGCTCCTGTGTATTTATAGTCTAGTGAAGGGAAAATGCGTATACAGAAAAATATTTAGCTGTCAACTTAACACAGATTTTCTGTGGTGTAAATATTCATGCTGCTAGGAATTGGAGTGTGAATGCTGCCATCTTCTCACTGTCTTATTTGAAAACAAAGAAACAATTTTCATTGCTATCTACATAGTACTTTAATTCTTAATTTTCATTTCTAGCTCTCACTAAATGTTGATGGCTAGAACTTCAAGCTCTTGGAAAGGGAAAAACTATCTTTTTAATTCCAGTAGAATGAAAACTATGTAGATGTTAACAGGTTATGAAGAGGTGGTGTTGGCTGCGAGGCAGTCAGCATGCACGACTGCCCTCTGCTTTCCTTGTTTTTATTTCAAGTTGAATGTTCAGCACTTCTCAGAAAGTGGTCGCTTGTACACTTGAAGATCACTGAGTAAAATCAAATTAACATTAAAAAACACCGAGCTAGTTTTTTCCTCCTGAATTGTATGCTTTTTCTTTAACATTAAGGTTTTGTATGAATCCTAAGGTTTTTAAGACCATAAAGAATTGCATTTTACGTTGTGAAGAGTTAAAGGAAAACACTGCAAATTTAATGTTCTAATGCAAATTTTTCTTTTCAGAATATTACCCTTAAATTAAGTGAATCTGGTATTATCTTCCTTTTTTCTAACCTACTCAAGAGTTGTATCTTAAAATACATGTAATACATCATAAGTACATGATTCCTGTTGACTGTTCCGTTCCTGCTTGGCTAACACTTCCAGTATTTCTAACTTAACAGGTGAAAAATCTGTCTTGCACAAACAGTGTTTTGTTAGTCTTAACAGCAAATTTATTAGACATTTGCAGTGAATCGTACTAGACTCTGGTAGGACTTCTGAGATGTGTCTGTGTTGCCCAGAGGAGTGGCCAGTACTATTTTGGGATCAGCCAAGATAAACTTTGGTGGCACTAATGTGGTCAAGCTGTAATGGCACATCAGTGTTGTAAAACAGGAAGGCCCTTGGGCGAGTTTTGCTGGAGGTGATACTCTGATACTCAGCCTGGAAGTGCTTGGTGCTGACTTGGAGACACACCACTGGCAGAAGTCCTGTGTGCCAGCTGAGGTCCAGCTATGTGTGAGGGGATGGAGACTGCAGTGAAGGGTCAGGAAAGAGCAGTGGTGAGGCAGCAGAGAGTGCTGAGCCTCTTTTGCCAGCTCCAGCAGGGAAACGCGAGTGTGGCTTGATTCACAAAACGGGCCTCTGTGCCACTTGGACTGCATGCTGTGGAGAGGAGGGTTGGGCTTGCTTTATCTTGGATCATGTTAGTGATTCTGTAGTGGATTTCCTCTGGAAACCTTGGCCTGTTGCAGCTTTTCAGTTGAAATACTGTGTCAGTGACAGGTTTCATGAGATGACTGAACCATTTAAATAAATGCTTCTGGTCCTTTTCCTCTGGCTCCTTCTGTGTCACCTTTTGCAGCCTGTTCCCTCCATGCCACCTTAGTTTTTCCAGTGAATACTCGTGAAGCAATTATTAAGGATTTGGTGCAGTTCATTGCCTTGTGAGGGGGTTGTTTTTGTTAAGAAAAAAAATCTCTTCCCCTTATGTCTGCCAAAAATAGGCCATGTTTATTTTGTTCAACTTGTTTGTTTTTAATGCTCTGACTCTTTTATTTATTTGGCTTTGACAGATTTAGGAGACTTAATCTCAGAATTGTCTCAAGAAAACATGCAAAAGTTCAAACTGACTCAGATAACAGTTATGGCTTTTACTGATTAACAGTTCAACAACAATATACTTGTTTAAACATAATTTAGAACAAGCTTCCTAAGTGCCTTTATAATAAGAATAGTGATAATAAGGTGCTATTAACTTGTAGATTGGAGGTAAAATTTATGAAAAGTCTTGTGCAGAAACAGAAACAAATTGAAAACAAGCTCCTAAACAAATCTGTTTCCCTCTGTGTTACTACTTCAATCGCTCTGTTTTGTAAGTCTAATCTAAAACTATCTAAAATTCCCTGTAGCAGAAAATATGGACTGTTCTCTTTGAGGCTGAGGATGCCTTCTCTCTGTATAACTTCTGCAGATTTTAGGAACACAGTGTGTCTCTCTCTCTTTAACATAAAATGCCTGAAATCTACAGAACCGCTTTTACTTCAAGATTTTATCTTGTATATACAGAGTCAGAAAAACAATAACCCACATAAACCACAATCACATTTTTGAGGCCTAAAAACACAAATCACTGGTGTGCAAATGTGTATTTGTCCCCTTTTGAACAGGGAGTATCTTCATAATATCCTGTCTTAAGCCAGCACCAGAAAATAGATCAATGTGGTAAAGTGACGTGAATGAAAATTTACCCAAAGTGAAACATCCTAAAAATATATGTGCTGGCAAGAGGTCCCGTTGTTTCTTTTAAATAAATTAGGTGCATGATGTTAATGTTGGTTCCTACCAGGTGAGTAAAATGCATTCCATGAAACAAAAATAAATGTAAACTAACCACACTCATGGGTAATATAGTTTCTGCTGTAGTGATAGAAGTTTTCATTAATGGGAATAGTTGTATTTATTCCATTTTGATCCATGCATAATGTACATATCCCTTATTCATTAACTTCACTCTAGTAATTAGAAAGCAGGTACTCTTTATAGAATACTCCTAGACAAAGTCTAGGTTATTTGGAGGTAAAATTTACAATGCTAATTTTGTGGGAAGAGATTAAAGATAACAGTGTTAGAGGCAGTGGTTGAATAGAGTTCTTGGAGACTTTCTAGAGATACATACATACATATCTCTTAACTTTATTTATATTTGTGCGTGTACATACATTTGGATGTACATATGCACAAGCTTATGCACAGCTTTCTAAAAAAAGTGTGTCAAAAGTAATTATATGTAAAATATTTATTTTAAACTATGTTTTAGATGTAATTTTTTATATGTATGGGTATTGATACGTATATAAAGGTACATTTGTCTATATATATCAAAGCTGAGTGATTATTATGTTGACATTGGTGCCAAGTTGTATCTGATGTTGGGTTTAAGCATTGTTCCCCTGTTTTTATTCTGAGCTTATTGTATGCTTACTTCTCTTCCTAGCATAGCAGCAAAAGTGCTCTTGGAAAAGTGCTCTTCACAAGTCATTTTAGTGAGCTGGGTGTTGCATAATTATTCCTCTGTCACACTTTTCCTGATATATTTGTTCTATGCAGGTGCTCTTTCTATACCTGATTACACAAAGAGTGTGATAAATAGCAAAACAAGAGGTATAAAGAAACTTAAGAGATCAAAGCAAACCAGCCCATGCAGTCCTTTGGAAATCTTGGCTAGCTGTCTTGTAAATAAAAGTGCTTCTAAAGCACGAGGTATTTAACTCCTGTATTTATACAGATCTTGATTGGCAGTTCAGTTATTAACCTCCTAAAAACACAGCAACGTAAACTAATAAGAATGTTTATTCTAGCACTTCTATCTGAAGGAAAATGAAAACCAAGATATAGTGGCATATTCTTAGTTCCTTTTAAGTATTTATTTTAGGTCTATGTATCATAAAAGAATGTTTTTTCAAGTCAGTGAACTTAAACTATTTTGCTTACTGTTCTGGGACGTAAGTATTTTCCAGTTCCTAACAAAACAAATGTTAGATTTATTGAAGGTACAGAGTCACTGTATCTTTATTAATGATGCAGACCCCACATCTTTATGATTCTTTTCCCTTCACACTGTTTTTCATTCATGCAGGGGAAAAGGAAATTTGAATTGGTTTTTGTAACTAATTTGATGAGGTTACAGAGAAGTTGTGCCTTTGTGTCACTGAAGAGGTGTCCTGTATCACGTAAGGTCTATATCCTTCCTTTTTGCCTTATTAGCTGATGTATTACATCAGATTTTTTTACAGTTGTTTTTTTCCAGGCTTCGTTGTGGCTTTTCAAGCCTCCTGAAAAATTACATGGCTGTCTTGTCTTCTATGGCAGTGCTAAAATTCTCTTATGCATGTGAAATATTTTCTTGAAAGCAGTTTATCATGAGTCCTGAGACAGTATGTGATTTCAGGATTTTAACTCATACCTTCCTTTAAAAGAAAATCACCTGAAGCAAATTAAAATTTATATATAATCTCTATTTCCAAAGGAACTTGCCTGTTGCTATTCTCTCTGTCTCTTAGTAAAAGAATAGTGATGATTCTCTGGTTGTCGTCCAAAGGGACTGATAATCAAGAGCTTTCTTAAATACCTATTTCCTTCTGAATTAAACAAAATTTTAAGTGGTTATTTTCATTACACATCAAGCTAGTATTTAAAATACTAGTGTATGTTGTGGGGAAAAAACCTTTGTGCTGAATTGAAGACTAAGTTACTAACTTACTAAAAACCTGTTAAATCTCAAAAATTCTGTTTTTTCAGAGCAGGAACTACTGTCTACTGTAACTGCAGTAGCTAATGATGGCCAACAACTACAGAAGACAATAAAAACATTGATCTGTTAAGACAACAAGGTTTAAAACCATGGTGCCAGAGTGGGAAGTAGCTACATGGAACCATGCAAACTGTAAAAGGATCTCTTTATTCTGTTTCCTTGATTCTCACTCAAAGTATGACTGCTGGCAGTACTGGTCAGTGGTGTCTTTGGATGAGTTAAAGCCTCTAAGGATGGTCATTTCACAGCCACCCTGAGTAATATGTTCAAATGCTTCATTTCTCTTGCCCAATTTAAAACTTCCGAGCTATGCTTTGTGACCATTGGTCCTTCCTGTACCATTTGCAACTACTGCAAAATGATTAGCTCTCTAGTCTTTGATTCATTGCTTCAAGTGGTTGCAGGCTGCTGTTAGATCTACCCTGGACCTCCTCTTCGACTAACAGAGCAAATGTGGCTCCTTCACCTTCTTACAGGGCAGGTACTTTAAGTCCTGTCCCTCTGAGCAGCTGTTTGCTGGACCCTCTCCTGTGTTCTACTCTCTTCTGAACCTGGCAGCTCAACTGCATGCAGGATTCCATGTGCAGCCTCACTGCTTGATCTGCTGCTGCGTTCATCCTAATGAACATAGTCCAGGATGTAACTTGTCCTGTTTGCAGTGAGGATGTGCCATTGGCTCATACTGAGCTTGGCATCCACTCCAAAGCCTATTTTTTTTTTCCCATGGGGCC
>WEIV01025174.1:222842-277546 GCA_013390005.1 Calyptomena viridis | reverse complement strand
TTTATATATTCTGCATCTATTTAGATAAATAATATCTATTTTTATACATCAAGTGTATATTTCTATATATGTTAAGTACACATTTTATATATTCTGCATCTATTTAAATATTACAAATATTTATACATTATGTATCTATTTCTATATGTTATATACATATTATGTGTTTTTACATGTTATGTATTGTATATATAAAACATATATTGTTTATATATGATATATTATACATTAATATTATATTTATCTCTATCTCTCTCTCTCTATTTTACATTATATTTTATATTTTTTTTCTTTCAATACACCTATGCTTTATATATATATTATTTACATCTCAAATGTTATCCACTGCTCCTAAGTCTAATCAGCCTCCCAAAAATTCCAGTCTTTCTCTCTCCAGCCATGCACCTCCACGGTCATTTTCCATATCCAAAGGGATTAGGAATTTGGGGATGAAATCAGGTCGGAGGAGCATGACATTGAAAATACAGAAACAACCACTCCAGGCAAAATTCCAGGCTCCTTACTCCTGGTTTATGGATTGCAGCCTAAAATGGAATTCCCCCCAAAATGGGTTCCTGGATTTCTTTAATGCTTTCTGAGCCTGGAAGAGGAAGGAATCTTCCCAACAGTCCCGGCTTTTCCTTCTGGTTGAGAAGTTTTAAATAAAACCTGAGCTCTACATGGAATTCTAACGGTGGAAAACTCGGGATAGCGGAAAACATCCTACTGCTACAATCTCCAGGAAAACTTTCCTGCAGTAAATTCAGAGGGAAACTCCTGCAGATAATACAAATGAATCCCACTAATTGCTGTTCCCGTGGAATAAGGAAGCAGCTGGACTCGTCCCATTTTCCCTGCAGGTCTCCCAGCTGGGTTTTGCACCTTCCTCAGGAGGATTTATAGAAGGAAACACCATTCCTACTTGTAGAAAACATTAGGGAGCGACACATCCTGCTCCAAAACCCTTGGAATTTTACAACTGTTTGTTTCTATAACTACGGAATAACAGACACCAGGAAGTTTGGATGAGTTAAAGACCTTGGAAATGACATTGCTGCCTTTTTCCCTTTTAAGTTGGATACATTTCTCCCTAATCTGGGTTGCCCAAATACTTTGGGGGTGAGTTCAACCCCGGGATCTTCGCCCAGATAAATTGGGATGGAGCTCCCAGAAAACTCCCCAAATCCCTTTGGAATATCTCCACCCTGTGTCCCCCTCCTAAAAAATGCCATCACCCCAACCTTGAGCCGGTGATTTCAGCCCTGGGTTATGAAAATAATGAGCCACAAAGTGCAGGGAAAGGCACTTTTTTAACCCTTTTGGAACACCCTGGTGGGATTAAGGCCCATCCAGAGGTCAGGAGAGCATGGGCACCTTGTGGATCCCTTCCAACTTGGAATATTCTGGGATTCTGTGACCCCATTGCAACAGAGAAAAGCCGGTATTTGGAGGAGAAATCACAGGAGAAAAATCACCACTGCAAATTCCCATCTTTTTTTTGAGGGATAAATAGGTTTTCAGTGCTGGGATGAGAGGTTTCATTAGGATTTATTTATTCCCTCTTCTAGGACAAAGATCTCAGATAATCTCATTTCTCAAAGCCATACATTGGCTCATCCTGAAATAAAAGAAAAAAAAAAATGGAATTGCTTTTTTTTATGAGGAAAAAGGACTTTCCCCCCCCTAAAACAGACGGGAATGTGAAGAGTTAAGGCTTAAAAAAACCCCACAAAAGTCTATCAGTATCTTTGCCCGGCTCAAAGGATTTCCACTGATTCCTCTCCAGACTTCAAAGCCTCCCAGTTTGGCATTTGGAATGGTTTGAATTAAAGCTCAGCTCTCCACTGCAGAGTTTCCAAGTTCATGGTGAAAATTCCTGCTGCTTCTGGAGCTGATTAGGGCCAATTTTCTTATCTTTCCTTCATCTTGGGTTTGATCCCCCGGCAAATGCAACGTGGCATTGGCTGGGCTGGAATAACAAGGTGCTGCCTTGAAGGCAGGAATTGTCTCAAGGGGCTAAGGCAAGAAAAGAAGGGGGAAAAAAAATAGGATATATGACCCATTCCCTTCACTTCCCAACTCTGGGGGGACTATAAATTGCAGACTTCAAAGGGTTATTTTCCATTCAAATTCGGGGCGGGGGGAACTGGTTTTCAAAGAGATTTCCAAAGGTCACTTGATGATGTTTTATCCTGCTCAAAGTTGGAGGAAGATGGAAAAAAATCCCTATGGACTGAAGGTGTGCACATGGGGTGCAGCAGCATCCCTGATCTTCCCAAAAACTCCTAAGAAAAAGGGCCTGAGCAGCTCCAAAGCATGTTCCTGAAATAGTAGCGCTCTCCAGGCATGGACACCAGGAATGGCTGGCAAAGGCAATTTTCCAGGAGCCTGGAAAGTCAATTAATATTTAATGTCACTCAGCTCCAGGTTCTCTAATGAAGGGCTCAGTCTTGGGGACTGCTGGGACAAACGGGATTCCACTTTGGAGCAAACTGCTGCCTTCCAGGAATAAAACAGGGAGACAAATGGCAGTGATTCCACGAGATGTTATTTCAAATTGGGAATATCCTTTGAAGGCTTTTTAATGGCAGGATGAAGAGGGAAAAAAAGCTCTTTTTGCTCAGTGTAACAGAATATAAATATATGCACAGAGAAGCTATCCTGGATTTAATGCTATTCCAGGAAGGTGATATTCCAGGAATTCACACCCCAAATTCTGGTGTGTGTCTTCCTGAATTTAGGCAGGGTGGTCACCAGAGGTTACTAGAACTGGTGTAAGGACAGAAAATCACTTTAAATTGCAAAAAAAAAGGCCAGGTGGAGAGTTTGGAGCCCCAGCACTGGGAAGACACGGGATGGGACAGGACAGTCTATAAGAAAAATCATGGAATGGTTTGGGTTGGAAGGGATCTTAAAGCTCATCTCATTCCCAACTCCTGCCATGGGCAGGGACACCTTCCACTATCCCAGGTTGCTCCAACGTGGCCTTGGACACTTCCAGGGATGGGGCAGCCACAGCTTCTCTCGGCAACCTGTGCCAGGGTCTCACCACCCAATCCCAGGGAAGAATTCCAATCTCCAGTGGGATGGAACAGCTTCATTTGTTCCATCACTCAGGTGAATAATAATAATAATATTTAAAGCTTCTCAAAAGCAGTCCTTTGCACATCTGGAGTGAGGTGTAGGCTGTTGGGAGCAGAGGGAATGCAGGGTCTGGCTCCCAGGGATGATGCCTCAAATCCTGGGACAGCTGCACTTCCCAGTTCCAACTTGTGCTGATCCTGAAAAGCCTATTCTGGATTCCCCATCCCCATCCAGGTGAGTTCAGCCACAGAAATATTCACCTTAAAGAGGTCAAAAGATTTTTTAGCCAGAGCCAGAAGGGCTTTATTCCTATCAACTGCCATCTTATCTCCATGGATCAATCCATACTGAGCAGCAAATCTATCAATCCCTGGATGCCGCAGCCAGAAATACCCTATTTTCTTATTCCAGCTGGATTTTGATCCTGGTCCTCATCAAGTAATTGCAACTCCACATAAATTCTGTGTTTCTAAGCTTAGCAAGGGAGAAAGTCCAGATTAAGGAGGGCTCACAAGGAAAAATAAACCCAGTTTAGGGTAAAAATCACATTTTGAAGAGGAAAAATCCAATATTACCTGAAAGCAGTTAAATATTCTGTGTCTCCCATGGGTGGATCTAGGCCTCCAGTAAATGCCATATTAACATTGAAACCAACTCCTGCTCCTGTGCCAACCTGGAAAAGGGAGAGGAGACCTGGAATTACGGAAACAGGGAATTGTGGCAACATATCTCTGCTGTGTTCTTCCAGTGGAATATAGATTTGGATTCAAGAACGAGGATTAAAACAAGGGTGAAAATGAGGCTCCTCCATGATATGGGAGCTGAGGACCAGTGGTGTCCCAAAAAATACCTCACCATCAGCTGGATCCTCTTCCTTTTTTTTTTCAGGAATCCAATGCCTTTCCAAAATTCATTTTCAGTTTTATCCAGAGGCGTATTTCCTATTTCATTACATTTGCAACTGGGGAAAAAACCCTATTTTAATCAGAGTGAGCTCCCCCTCTGCTGGGGAAAAATAGGATTCACAGACAAGAGACTTTGGCTGCTTGAGGGACATGTGGGTGGGAGATGGAAGTTCATCCCCCTTCATTCCATGTCCCCATTTTCCCTGAGAGAGGCGAAAACTGAAAAATAAACCAAGGGGTTCCAGACATTTGTTTGTCAACAACATCTCTGCATATGAACAAAAAACAAATAATGAAAAATTGAAAATTAATGTTTTGACTTGAAAATTAGAGAATTCAGGGTTATTTAGTCATGTGGGGTTTTAACTGGATTTCTTTTGTATCATTTGTTTGATTCGGTCTGGAATGACACGTGAAAATTAGTCTAAATGGTTAAATACAGAGTGCATGGTTTGGTGTTTCCTTATAAAACCAAGTATTTTGTAAGATCATTGGATTATTAAAAAGCAGGAATGATGAAAAGGGCTGTACATTCCCTACAAACGGGGATGGAGCAGCATTGTGTCCATTTAAGGCGTTGAAATGGAAAAATCTATGTTTTCTGAATCAGAAAATGTAAAATTGACAAGGTAAGAAGTTTCCAGGTGTTACCTGGAGCATCTCAGAGCATGCAAAATTAAGTATTCCAGAAAATTTTTGCTAACTGCCTCTGCAGGACAATATTTCCTGCCAACTTCAAGGGAAATCCACCCAGAGTTCAGGGAGAAACATCTCCCAGCTCCACTGATCCAGTCCTTGTGTTGCAAGACCTGAAGACACCACCGGGAATGGGTGGATTTGGTCCAGCAGCATCAGGGATCAGTCCTCAAATCCCAGGATTTGTGATGTGGATGGAGCTCTGGTGGTGAGTGATGGCTTGTCAGGGCCAGAAGGGAGATGGATGAGCTCCAAGTGTGCGAGGAAAACTGGGGGCAGTTCTGGGTCCCTCATGACAGGAAAGACACTGAGGGGCTGGAGCATGTCCAGGGAAGGGAATGGAGCTGGGAAAGGGGCTGGAGCACCAGGAGCAGCTGAGGGAGCTGGTGGGGCTCAGCCTGGAGAAAAGGAGGCTCAGGGGAGACCTGGAATTCTCTCCTACTCCCTGACAGGAGAGGGGAACTGGGCAGGGGTGTCGGGCTCTGCTCCCAGGGGAACGAGGGAGGAGATGAGAGGAAATGGCCTCAAGTTGTGCCAAGGGAGGTTTAAACCGTATATTAAGGAAAATTTCTTCATGGAAAGGATGGTCAGGCATTGGAAGGGGCTGCCCAGGGAGGTGGTGGAGTCCCCAGCCCTATAGTGTCCAAAAGGTGTGTGGATGTGGCCCTTGGAGATACGGTTTGGTGCCGAGGTGGTGCTGGGACAGGGGTTGGACTCGGTGAACTCTGAGGGTTTTTTCAACCCCAACGATGCTGTGATTCCAGAAAAGACATAAATCCTGGGAAGGACACGGAGTGCTGGGACAGCTGCCAAAGGGCTCATCTGGAACAGGTTGTCCTTTAAGGGCTGGGGAGCTTCATAACTCATTAATTACTCACTAATTACTCACTAATGACTCATTTTGTGCCTCAGCTCTGGAGCAGGACACAAAATCCTTGGACTCGGACGGGAAGACCCCAAACACACAAATCCCAGCCTTGTGTTCCCAAAGGAGCATTACCAAGGTGGCAGGACCTCCCTGGGATTTAGGGAGCAGCTGAGCAGGTGCTATGGGACACAGGTGGATGCTGATCCATGTTCTTACCTCGTCGGGAGCACCACTGCCTGGGAAGAAATTCCCATCATCGTAGCGATGTAGTGAAATATAAAGAACATTTGGATCATTGTAGAAGGCCTGCTGAGTCCCATTCCCGTGGTGGACATCCTTAGGGACAGAGATTACAGGAGGGAGGTTAATACCTCTGGAAAAATGCGGATTTAAAGGCACTAATTTGGGATTTGGAGGGGCTTTCCTTGCTGTTCCCTTGTTTATGGGAAATAAATCTTCTTCGGGTTTCACTCCTTGTTTAACACATAGGATAAACAAGGATAAACACAATCCCAGGTGTCAACCAAACCTGAGACAGGACTAATTCACTTGGAAGGAGAGAACTGGATTCACACATCCTGGGGGATGGAAAACTCTTTTTTGCCCCAAATTTCCATCTTTAATGGGTCTGTGGGGTGAGCACTGAAAGCAGCAAAGTTATGTTGGACCCAACCAGGCTGAACAACCCAATTCCCATCTCCACATCCCCAAGTGGTGCAGGAGGTCTGGAACAGGACAGGTGGTCCAAATTCCCCTTCCTGCTGTGAAAAACAGGTGGGAAGTGAGGAAAAGGATGTCCCTCCAGCAGGTCCAGAAATCCAATAAATCCATTTTTAATTGTGGTTTACTTGTGGCAATATAATCAAAACTCTTGGCTGATATCCAGCCCCTCAAATGCCTTTACAGCCACATAGAATCCATTAAAAAAATTAAAAATCTATACATTGCCACAGCAAAAACCTTAAAGAAGCTCTTTCCCAAGAGAGGCAGGACACATGGATCATCCAGACCCAGGAACAGCTTGTTCCTCCCAGCAACCTGTTCCTGCATCTTGAAAAGAAAGCTGGGATGGACCAGAGCAGTTAAGGAAAAAACCTTCAGGGAAAAAAATAACCATTGAATTATCCTTGGAACTGTGTTTCAGGCTTGTTTTACAAAGCAACTGCTTCTTAATCATAATTTCACTGGGAAAGCTGTGGATTCTTGAAGAAATTTTTCCTTGATTCCAACACTTGAAATCACTTTAAGACCCAAATTTTGGCTTGCAGAGCACAGGAAACGTGTGACTTCCAAAGCCAGGGTTGCCCTTGCAAGAAAAATTCCACTCAGAATAATTTCCACCTGCTCTTCCAATGGGAAAGAAGTGGATTTACTCACCCAGTCCACTATGAGGATTTTGCTCACATTAAGCCTTTGCTGAAGCAGCTTCGCCGCGATTGCCACGGAGTTAAAATAGCAGAAACCCCTGGAAGGGGGAGAAAAGAGGGAAGCAGAGGGGTTAATTAGGGCTTTCCTTGCTCCCAGTGCATCCATCACCTGGGTGGAACACAGGAGGAAGGAATTTCTCCTGTTTTCAGCCTTCTTTCCTCCTTGGAAACACAGGATGGTTTGGGTTGCAATGGACCTCAGCCCTTCCACTAGACCCACTTCCCACTGGAAGATGGCCATGTGCTGAATTCCAGCAGCAGATATCCTGCCACCTCTAGGGAAACAGGGAATGTCCCACATTTGCCCAAAGCCACTGCAAGGAGAGGCTGGAATGCTGATCCTTGCTAGAAACATCCACCCAAAAGCATTAAGAAGGATCTTCCCGTCTTCCAGAGAATTGAATGTAACACATCCCACCTCTCAATAAACAGGAATTCTGGAGGGATAACCTAACAAAATTCCTTTGGATTTTCCAGCTGTGGATCAAAGCAGCCCTGAAGGAAGTCAAGAAACCCCTCCCTCACACTTACATGGGTGTGCTTTCCTCTGCGTGGTGACCTGGCGGCCGGACAACAGCAAATCCATTCTACACACAAAAGATAGGAAAGAGAAGTCAGAGAGGGAAAGATGGATGCAGAGGGTGCATCCAGAAGCCTGAATTCTCCCTTGGAACTAGAGATTTGCTCCTCATGGTTTTCTCACACAACCACAGCGGTGGGCAATGCTCTCCCTCATTTTGGAAGGGGGAAAGTCGTCCTGGAGCTCCCAAATCCCAGAATCCTGTCCTGAGCCTCCAGCACAGCCCAGGGTTGTTTCCATACCAACCTTCAGTTCTCCTGTGGCCACTTTGAAGACCAGCTCGATGACACAGCCCACGGCCAGGCGGGCGGCCCCAGACGAGTGCACTTCATTCCAAATTGTGTCACTGTCGACCTGAGGGACACACAGGAACCATGGTTGGAGCAGTGAGGAACAAGGGAGCCCTGCTTGGGAAAGACAGCATTCACATGGAGCGAAAGGACAAGGGGAATGGCTTTAAACTGAAAGGGAGTAGGGTTAGATGGGATATTGGGAAGGAATTCTTGGCTGGGAGGGTGGGGAGGTCCTGGCACAGGTTGTCCAGAGAAGCTGTGGCTGTCCCATCCCTGGAAGTGTCCAAGACCAGGTTGGACAGGGCGTGGAGCAACCTGGAAAGGAGCAAATCCAACTTATCTTTGAGCAAATCTGATCCATTGTTTTTGGTCTTGAAAGGAAATGCTGCAGGACACCAGTAGGTAAGAGTTTCCCTCTCTGCCTGGACACAGCAAATACCAGGTTCCTTCCAGGGATGTAAAACTGCAGAGGACCACCTTTGTTCCATTCCAGAGGAATGGAAATACAAAAAACCCCCAAATTCACATGTCCTAAGGGACTGACTGACCCATAAAGGAGACAGAAGTCACTGGTGCTGGAATCAAGTTCAGGCCTTTGGATGCCTGGAGAAATCAGGCTGGTGCTGGCAGCACTTCAGGAAGAAGGAGGAAGAAACATCTCCAAGCTATGGATTTAACCCTCAGCCACCTTCCTGGATGTCTGGTGACCACTGGGCCCAACTCCAAGGCAGCATTTTATCCTGGCAGTGTTGGAATGGTTCCCACAAAGCCACTGGTGCTCTGCCATGCTGGGAAATGTTACTCATGTGGCCCTGAGCTGGAATGTTCTGCAGCCCCAGAGCTGCTGCTGTTTGGTGCACAGGCTGCCGTTGACCTCTCCACCATTCTGGAATTCTGAAGTGCATTACAGGGAAGAGGCTGTTTGGCTTTCCCTGCCCCGGAGCTCTTTGATGTCACTGCCATCACAGGAGTTGTGGGACAGCACATCCAGCTTTGCCATCTGGAAGGACTTTAGGGAGAGAGGAAGCACATTTCTTGCCTTTTGTTGATCCAACAGTGTGTATTTCTCTTTTTCCCTCTGGATCTGGAGGATACAACTGTGTCAGAGACACCGACTCTCCCACCTGGGCCGCAGTGGGATGAGGAGCCGCTGTCCCGCTCGGCACACGTGACATCTTGAGGATGAGATTAATCATTCCAAGAAAGAAGCTGCTGGAGGAGCCTCCAGAGAGGGCTCCTTTAGAGGTGGGAAGAGGGAATTCAGCTCCTGGGCCTGCAGGCCCACAACCTTCACAACATGTACCATTATGTGATGAGGGGATGCGGAAGAGGAAGGTCAACGGCTTGATCCAGGCTCTGTTCTCTAAGGAATGGCCAAGATGTTTCAGGGGGAAAAATCTCTTCCCTCTAATAAATATTATAATTTCCTTCTAATAATTTCCTCCCTTTAATAAAAACTCTGGGATCTTATTAACATCCACGACAAGGCTCCTACTCACACTGTGACCTCCAATATCCACTACAATGCAGCTATTTCACAACTAAATCTTGTTCCCTGACCTGCTAATTAATTCTTCCTCGTGGAATCCTTTTTATGGTCTTTGTTCTGCCAGAACACACTTTGTTTGCACAGGTAAAGAGCTGGACACACTCTAATCAAGACTTTACATCCAAAAATAGAGTCTGGAGAAGAAAAAACATGAAGAACCTTTTAAAGAATTATGTCTTTAGATATTTTTAGCGCACAGAAATATCTTTTAGATATTTCAGTGCGCAGAAAAAACACTACCCAGAAAAGAAAACAAAGTTATCAGCCACCCTAAAACCAAACCTTTGGGTGTTTGGAAGAATGTGGATGGGAATGATTTCATAGATTTTCAAAGCTTAAACTCCTTTTTCCAAAATCTTCTTGTAATTAGCCTGGATTAGGGAATGCTGTGGTGCAGCTAAACCAGACACTGAGAAGAGAAGTGAGCAAACCTGCCCTGTGCTGCACTGGAGATCAGCAGAAATATCTCTGATGTTCCACTCAGGGCCCACATTTGTTGCTGAAAGTGCTTCTGTCCTTCCTTCCCTGCTACAGCTGAGGATAGAGGAGGTTTGTCAGGAAACCAGGAAGGTTTCTTGGGATAAATCAACGAGGAAAAAAAGAGCTTCCAAGCGCCTGGGAACAAATGGAGCCTTTTTTTCATTGATTTTGAGACATTAAGACTTAGTTTTTAACTAAGAGAGAGATCAAAAGGTGTTACGAGATGAAGAGATTTGCTCCAAACTTTCCTGCTTCTTCACTCCANAAGAGAGAGATCAAAAGGTGTTACAAGATGCTCCAAGAGCTCAAAGAGAGTCTGGACAACAATCCAGGCACCTGGTGGGATTGTTGGGGTGTCCTGGGCAGGGCCAGGAGTTGGACTGGATGGTCTTGATGGGTCCCTTCCAACTCAGGATATTCTGTGATTCACTCTCTTAAATATTCTTTGTCTCGCTCATTGCTGAGAACTCCGCCAGGATTCAGCCTCTGGGATTCATCCTCCATCCTGGAGCAAAACAGCTCTTCAGGGGCTTTCCCCCATAAATCACCCCATGTCACCCTTCAGACCCAGCCATCCTTTTCATCTATACAACATTCCCTATGAAAGAGGTTTCAGGGAAACCTCCTGGTTTCCAGCTTTCCAGCCCATAATTTCACGTGACGCCCTCAGCTCCTGAATCACAAGCAACAGGAATCATCCAGCTTTCAACCTGCTCCAGTATAAATCCAGAATTCCACCTTATTCTACTTTTTTTTTCCTTTCCTTTTGATTTTATGGTATATGCTCCTGGGAAATATTTGGCAAACCAGGACAGAGTTCTCCAGCAAAAATCCTCCTCACAAAGGCAGCTGGAAAGCTGTGGGGAGCTGAATGCAAAGATCCATCAAGTGTCCCTTTGTCACCTAATGATAAACACGGCCTAAATCAGACAAAACTATGTCTCTGCTGAAATAAATCCCTTCTCCTTCCCACTGGGAGTCAAGATGATTCCTCCATTCACCATGTGTGCCTGATGTTCCTTCACCATCAGGAAATATCTGCCAGTGTAAAGTGGGAATGCTGGGGGAGTCCAGCCTGGAGAAGAGAAGGCTCCAGGGAGACCTCAGAGCCCCTTCCAGTGCCTAAAAGGGACTCCAAGAGACCTGAAGAGGGACTTGGGACAAGGGATGGAGTGACAGGACAAGAGGGAATGGCTTCCCACTGCCACAGTTAGATGGAATATCAGGAAGAAACCCTTCCCTGTGAGGGCAGCGAGGCCCTGGCACAGGTTTTTCTGATGAAATTGCTAAAACACTATTAGAAAATCAGCAAATATTTAATATTTAAGGCTCTGCAAAGACAATCAACCGGCAAACACCACTTTTAGTGGGAGCATATCAACAATCCCAGCACTGTGGCCTTTCCTTTCGGATTTAAGGCCAGACTTGTGGGTCCAGGCTGAGCTCGGGCCCTGCCTCTCCTTGTTACCATTCATTTGCAAATGTTCATTTTCTGGGGGCTTTGAATGGCATGCCTGACTGCAGGGCAGAGTAAATCCAAGCCTTTTAAGCTCTAGCCAAAAATTTGCCATGAATTAGGAGGCTGCAGCATATTTACAATACAAAATAAAACATCTCCACGAGTGGCGGGATGAAGAAACGACGATTATTCTCCCCCCCTCTTTTTTTTGGATGGGGATAATTTTCAAAGCAGCGATTTTGCAAAGGCTCAGGAAGAAAACAATTTTGTTTCATTTCCATAACAGAATCCAGACCTTGAAAACTCAACCTCACGAGCTACAATTATGCAGCAGAACTACCACTGTGAATTTTCAAACACAATGCCTTTTATTGTCTCATTCTTTGCCCTTCCTGTTCTCTACGATTTTCTGTCCTGTCACCCTCCACAGAAACTCTGGAGCAGAAAGTCTGACTTGAAAGGGAAACTTTTAAGTTTTCAGGCTTCAAAAGAAAACAAGAAAACCTTCAAAACAAGGTATTTAGGGTTGGGTTTTTTTTTTTGGCTTTATGGGAAAGAACAACAAAAAGCCTTATTATATGGAAATTTGACAGCTTTTCCAGGAGGGACGAAAGGGTGTTTTAGTCACCTCCTTCTGAATCCATGTGGATTCTCCTGGAGCTGGGGGCTAAAAGGTGCAAAACACAGAAGACAAATGCCTTGTGTTGCACAGACGTTTCCAGGACCTTCCCAAATATTGTCCTTGGATATCCCTATTTTATTACCATGTTTTCCACCTGCTGTAGAGGCAGCTCTGAAGTCCAAAGGCTGCAGATGACACACCTTTCCAGCACAACCACATCTTGCTTTCCACGGAAAAGGTCTTTCTGGATGCAAGACTTGCAACTTCCAAGCATTAAACATCCCTGCCTTTGGATGTCAGCTCTCCAAAAGAGCTCAGAAATCTTCCTGCTGCTTTTGAAGGAAGGCACGTGAGGCTGAGCAACCCCCCCCTCCCAGCCCCTGTTTATGGGGCAGCATCTGGTTGCAATTCCCCACTTGCTGGAATGCAAAGCAACGATTTTTAGGGGGCTGAGGGCACTGGGAGAACAAGCAGGACATTATTTACACATTAAAGGGAGTCACTCACCCCGACACCACCACAAGGCAGCCTGACAAACATCGACGTTAGAGAACCTGCAGGGCAACAACAACAAAAAAAAAAGTGAGTGAAAAAGGCAAAGTTCACCAGATTTGGGGCCAATTTTATGGCAAACACAGAGACATGGGCTGGGGGGGTTCATTCATACACACACAATGTACTTGGGCTCACTCAAAAGCCTCCCCAGAAGAAAAGCCTTCTATAAATCAGTGTTTTTCATGCAAGGTTTGGGTGCTGTCTGACAGTCCCAGCAGTGCCACTGACTAGAAATGATTGAGATACCACCAACAATGTGCTGAGATGAATATTCTGACCCCTTTCAACTGCAGGAGGACAGGAAATCATAAAAACAGCCCAATTATCACCCATCTGCAGTGACTGGATGACTGTTGAGAGCATGGGCTTCATAAAAGAGGAAGACAAAAAACAAACCAGTGGCAAGCAAAGGGAAAACATGTGTTTTGTCTGAAAAAGCAAAAGCAACATGAAGAATCGGAGAAAAATGGAAGAAACCATCTGCAGGGCTAATTTTGGATCTGTAAGAAATGGAACATCACTTTCTGGGCTTGTGTGGGAGCAAATTATCCTCCACTCAAAGCCCTCACAGGCCTTGGAGCAACCTGGGGTGGTGGAAGGTGTCCCTGCCTGTGGCAGGGGGTGGAATGGGATGGGCTCTAAGGTCCCTCCCAACCAAACCAGTCTGGGATCCTGTCACTGGAAGAGGAGTTAATGCATCTGGATTAAGCTGAGCTCAAAGGGAGATGCACTCTTTGATTAGATCCACGTGGAAGTTCTTAGATCATCCTGCCTCAGACCTCCTGTCACATCTTTCACTGCTAATTCCCTCATTATTTTGATATTTATCTTCTTGACAACGATTCCTGATTGCTCCTCGCAAATTAAAAGCAGCTTTATTTGCCGGAGTTTCAACTTGTGCCACAAGTTCCAAGTCCTTCCAGTGTCAGGGGAGAGAGATGGATTTGTATTTTGTATCCTTGACTGGACAAGAGGGGATATGGCTTTAAGCTGCAAGGGAGTAGGTTTAGGTGGGATAGCAGGAAGGAATTCCTGGCTGTGAGGGTGGTGAAGGCCCTGGCACAGGCTGTCCAAAGAAGCTGTGGCTGCCCCATCCCTGGAAGTGCTGGATGGGGCTTGGAGCAACCTGGGATAGTGGAAGGTGTCCCTGCCCATGGCAGGGGGTGGGATTGTATGATCTTTAAGTTCCCTCCCATCCCAAACCATTCTGGGCTTCTCTGAAGGCACACCCCCCTTATCATTTGCAGCAGCTTAAAAAGAATCATCCCGTGTTTCCATCCCCCAGCTTCCCAAGCTCTTCCCTCTCAGGCTGAGGTTTCTCAGGCTTTTTTCTTCCTCACAGACGTATCAAAGGCCAGGATTTTACAGGGAGTCATCCCACACATGCCAAGACACTGAGAGCTCTACCAGACTACCATTTGCATATGTAAGCTTTGCTCTTAGCCTTCAAACCTGCCCTAAATCTCCCTCCAACATGTTTAGAAGAACCCCACAGAGCTGGTTTGTACATTTAAAAGTCTTTTAAACTCCCAGCAGGAGGGGGTGGCTGAAGGAGGGGCTGTGACAGAGCGTTCACCCCCACACAAGGAGGTTTTTCCTCTGTGGAAAACCAACAAGGAATGGAACAAAGGAAAGAAAGATGGTCGTGTGAGGTGGCAGCCAGTCCCACTGCCAGCAGCGCCAGGCTTAAGTGCTGCCAAGTGGGTTTAGAAAACCAGGTCTAAGCTCAGCTAAGAGCCACTGGACAGCCCTTCCTACTGGAGATCCTTGTGGACATTCCACAAGAATCTTGGACAACTCAGCTTTCTTCGCACCCAAACAGACAACGGTTTGTTCTGGAAATCCCTCAGGTGTTTGAATTGTTTCCAAATTCCAAATGGTGTCCCCAAATCCAATACTATCCAAATAAACTTTGGAACTACTGACACAGATCTTGCCAAGAGTCAGAGACTGGAAAAGGACCCCAAGAGGATCTTGCTGGATCTACAAGGGGAAGATTTAAGCACCGTTCCTTTGGACTGATGGTTTTCCACTCCCAAGGATATGACATCATAAATTCCTTCAAGTTTACACACTAACTGAGCTCCCATCCAGCTGGAGGTGTCTCCTTTTGGGTTCTCTGGGCTTAAAGAGGTGGGAAGTGAACTATAAATAGGGTGCTAATTGCATGTTTGATCAACTGCTTCATGGTTTCCCTCTTTGGGGATCTCATGGACACACTGAGCACGTGGCAAAATCTTTCCAGCTCCTTTGCTGTGACATCATGCAGGTCATGGAGTTAATCCTTTTTTATACCATCCAAAGCCAGGCTAATCCCAAAATAAATTTTCTCAATGTCTAGAAGCCAGAATTGGAGGGTTTTTTTGCTGATCCCCACATGAGAAATTCCCAAATTTCCCCTCCAGTCCATCACCTACTGCTGCAAACAGGCACCAGGTAAAGGGGGGTGCTGGTGTCTCCAAGGAGTTGAGGTGCTAAAATACATGTGGTTTGGCTTCATGGGGGGGGCTGATTCCCTAAATATCCATCCCTCAGGACTTTTGCTGGGAAAATATCTGTATTTTACAACAAATGAGGCCCTGTTTCAGGAAGATCCAGCCTCCAGGGAAAGGGATAAACAATCTAACTCCAAATTAAACAAATCTAAGACTATCCAAGAGGCCCCTGCATCCCTCCTGCAGATTTATCCACACAAACCTGACAGCTATTTGTTGATGCCTGTGCAGCTGGTTGGGGCTGCAGATCCAGATCCTTGGGAGGGTGATCCAGTTCCTGCCCAGTCATGGAAAACTTTCTAACATATAGGATAAAAGAAACTGCCTGAATTATCCTCCCTCCTCAGGGAAACCTCCTTTTAGCTTCTGGAGACATCAAGGAAAGGAAGTTTTAGCTATCCAGGGTTTAGGGATCTACCTGGAGACAGGGACATGCATCTTGTACATGGAGGTGGGAACAATTCCCTTGGGAACTGCATAGGGCTAAGGATGAAGGGAGCACCAACATCCCATCTGCCTAAATCAAGGACAAGGACTGTGGTGTGAGTGCCAGGGGGCAGGAAGGGGAATTTTCCCACAGGGAATGATACCTAGAAGCTTCTTGCTGTCCAGTTTCTGTCTGTTCAGAGGGTTTGTGCCGTAGAGCAGCGTGTGGGCTTCCGAGTGAACCGTCTGCAGCTCCTCCAGGGTTGCTTTTCTGCCACGAATGCACTGAGAGAGGAAAGAAAAGGGTGATGGAATCACTCTTGAACTGCTTAACTCTCACTAAAGAGCTTTTCTTTCTCCTTAGCAAGCAACAGAGACACAGAGAGAAACATTAAAATGGGGAAAATTCAGGTCTAGGTTTAATCCCTTATTCAAAATCTTTGCTGGACGTAAAAAGATTTATTTATGCTTTTAAAAATCCTTACCACAGGATTGCTAAGTAATAGGTAGTGCTCAACTGATGGATATTGAGGATTTATAAGCCACTAGAAAATGATCCTCTGGTGAAAATGTCCCTCCAAACCACTCTCCAACATCCCCACCATGATTATCATCCTAAAAACTTCTACCAAACACAATGATTTCCAAACAGAATCACTGAGCAATTAAAGGCCAGTTACAACCTTCCTGCTCTAAAACTCCTCAAGGAGTGCCCTCAAGGTTCAACCTGTTGCTAGTTGTTGTGCTTGGAGATGCTAAATTTTAGGCAGAGAATCATGGAATCTCCAGAGTTGGGAGGGACCCTCCCAACAAGGATCTACTCCAACTCCTGACCCTGCACAGGACACTCCAATAATCCCACCATGTCCCTAAAATTGTTGTCAAAACACTCTTGGAGCTCTGGCAGCCTTGGGAAGTGACCATTCCCTGGGGAGCCTGTTCCAGTGCCTGACCACTCTCCAGGGGAAGAACCTTTTCCCAAAATCCAGCCTAACCCTCCTCTGGCACAGCTTCAGCTGTTCCCTCAGGTCTTACAAGCACTATCCCTGGAAGTGTCCAAAGCCAGGTTGGCACAACCTGGCCTAAAGGAAGTTGTCCCTGCCCATGGCAGGGGGTGGAAAGGGATGAGTTTTAAGGTTCCTTCCAACCCAGACCATTCTGGGATTCTGGGATTTTTCTGCTGTAAAAATATTTGTTCCCCCTCTGGATCACTTCTCCAAGGGAAATGGTGGCAGGATCTCAGCCCGTGGCCTCCCAGCTGCCTGATGGAAACAGGTTTTCCCTACGTCTGTATGTGGAATTTCAAAGCCAACATTTGTTTGTGTGACTGATACAAATATTTATCTGTGGGACCTTTCCTGGCCTGGGGCACGTGTGGAACAGAAACACCACGAGGGCATTTCCATGGGAGACACCCTGAATTGTTGGAGCCTCCATGAAAAAGCTGAGCTGGGGGTTAGTCTGAGCTATAAAACTCCTTCTGCAAGAGGACAGGAGCCTCTGGAATCTTGTCTGATCCCCCACGGTGTGGAAGTAAATAGTTATTACGCAGAGTCCTGTGTTTTTAATCCATGTGGAGATATCCACTACTTCCAACCAACAGCACTGAACTACACCTGGACCACAGCAAAGGGCTGTTCAGGAAGGAAAGAAAAATATCAGGATAAGGAAATACCAAATTTCCAACTGTCCTTTTACAAATATGAGCTGTAAGAAATGGATTAAACTATAAAATTAGAGAATCCCAGAATGGTTTGGGTTGGGAGGGACCTTAAGCTCATCTTGTTCCACCATCCAGGGACACTTTTCCACTATCCCAGGTTGCTCCAAGCCCTGTCTAACCTGGCCTGCCTTCTTTTATTTGAGTGAAGTGTGGAGGTGGGAAGGAGCTGGAGAAACAGGGAAAGGTTGCGCCCATCAAGCCCAAGGGAAAAGTTGAGATAAAGAAGGAAACTTTAAGACAGGTGTGGGCAGGAGATGGTGGGGATAAAGTCTCATGGAATATCCCAAGCTGGAAAAGACCCACAAGGATCATTCAGTCTAACCCCTGGCACGGGCAACACAATATTCCCACCCTGTCCCTGAGAGCGTTGTCCAAACACTCCTAGAGCTCTGGCAGATTCCTAGAGAAATCAGGAAGTGCGTCCTGAAATGGTGGAGTAGGGCCTGGAGAAAACCAGCAGGGAATTAAGGCAGGAACCTCATTATCATGTACTTATGACTTTTGAGAAAAAGGATGAGTTGGGTGAGGCTGAACATCCCCAGTGGAAGGGACACAGAGCTGGAGAGCAGGTGAACATCAACAACAGCTGAGAGCCACCAAAAGCACCAAATTCAGCACGGAAATTAAAGAGGAAAATTATCCTTAAGGAAAATAATGGGAAACTAAGGACAAGAATAGATTGTACAGTGAGGAATTTATACATCAGACGAAATCTGTAAAACCCACTTGGGAGACCAGCACTGCACAAGTAACTCCTGGGGTTTTTAGGTCTCAAATAATCCCAAAATTCAGTTAAATGAGTACCCACAGACAGAAACAGGTTTGAAGGGGAGAAATGAGGGTAGGACAGGGAAATTTAGGGAATGCTGCCACCACGTGGAGGTCTGATCTGATGGCTCAAAACTATTCCTGCTGACACAACCTGAATATTTATAGTGTGGGATTCAGTCCCCCCAGGTATTTAAGAATTGATGAACACAGAAGTATAGCTCTATTTCTCATCATCACTATTAATTATAACTAATAACTATTATTTAATCCTTATTATCATCATATTTCATCAATATTCTTTGTCTTTAACATCTGAGCTTGCTCTTAAAATCTAGGAAATAAAGTCAAATTAACCTGTGGTGAGGGGATGGTGCTCAGTGACATCCACCCACCCCCTTCCTTTTTACAGTATCTTGACAATTCCTTAGCAAAGAATATTTAAAAAAAAAAAAAAAAGAGATTAAACCACACAAACACAAAATTTGTTGCTCCACAGCTTTTCCTGGAATGGTTGGAGGGATAAAAAAATCACAGGGTTACATCACATCTTGCTCTTTTCTTTGGCATCACAATAATAGTTACAATAATTATAATAATGATGACAATAATAATTACAATAATAATAATAATGATGAAAACCCTTTGCTGGTGGTTTTATTACCTCACACTTGCCACGGAGCCCTGTCTCCTGGAGTCTGGACCAGATGCTCTGGATCCTTCCCGCGTGCTCCGGGTGGCTGTTGGTGTTTCCACAGGTACACTGGTGCTTCAGCATCAAGGTGTCATACACAAGGCCTGTGACAGAGGGTCCAAAATTCCTCTCAGTTAAAAAAAAAACCCACTCAGAATTTGTCAGATGTATGGAGAGAAAAAAAAGCCTGTTTTGTACTTTATACGCAATGGAAAAGCTCTAGAACAAAACTCCCAGCTCCAAGAACTGAAAATCCAAGGTGCTGCTGCTTTGAGACAGCACCAAACCTTCAAATTTTCCTCTGGGAATCCTCAGTGGATATGGAAAAGAAATTAATGCCAACATTGTGGGAGTGCCAGGAAGAGGTAACACCTGAAAGCATCACTGAGGTGCCAGGGAACGAACCTAATTTTAGGACAGGAGGGACTTCCGTGCTCGCTGCTAAAATGACTCCAGAGCTTGGGATAGAAAAGCAGAAGGAATAAATCGTTGGCAGGCACCGAAACGGTTTGTGCTGCAGCAACGTTATTTGACAACATGCTAATTAAGGCCATTAGCACCCACTTGGGCACCATACCTCAACGAGGAGGAGGAGGGATTTAGCAGCGTTCTTTCATCTCAGGGAGTCAGGCAGCTAAATCCCCTTGCATTCCCGAGGATTTATGGCAGGACAGCTTTGATTCATGCTCCAGAGTTGTTTTGGGAAGGGGAGGTGGCATTCCAAAGCCAACGTCCCAGGGACAAAAGACCTGCAATTTTTCATCCTCGGAGTGAAACGTTTAAATTCCACTTCAGCCAGAAGCTCCAGAAAACAGAATAAAAGTGGCTGATTTGTTGGGTTTTTTTCCCCAAAAAAGAAGGTTTCTTACAAGAAATATCTGTGTAAAAGTTGAGTATGAAGTTGATCCCAGGGCTGGAGCCCCTCTGCTCTGGAGCCAGGCTGGGAGAGCTGGGGATGTTCACCTGGAGAAGAGAAGGATCCAGGAGACCTTAGAGCACCTTCCAGTGCCTAACGGGGCTCCAGGAGAGCTGGAGAGGGACTTGGGACAAAGGATGGAAGGACAGGACAAGGGGGAACGGCTTCCCACTGCCAGAGGGCAGGATTAGATGGGATATTGGGAAGGAATTCTTCCCTGTAAGGCTGGTGAGGGAGTGGACTGGAATTCCCAGAGAAGCTGTGGCTGCCTCATCCCTGGAAGTGTCCAAGGTCAGGTTGGAGCAACCTGGCATAGTGGAAGGTGTCCTTGCCCATGGCAGGGGGTGGAATGAGATGAGCTTTAAGGTCTCTTCCAATACAGGGTTTCTGTGAAAACAAAAGTCTTAAGAATCCAAAGCCTTTGAAGGCAGCAAAGGCAGGAGCTGGTCCCAGATCTGGGTGTTCCAGGATGTGCATTCCAACTGCTATTGCTCCTCGGAAATCCCAGATGAGCACACCTACACTGACTTCCCTGTTCCCAGTTCAACTGTGGATAAACAGCACAATTTGCAAGTGCAGGGAATTCAAAGGGGCTTGTGAGGAACCAACCCCAGGACCAGACCCGGACACACAGCCCAGAGCTGAGTGCTGTGCTCCTGCACGTTCCCAACTTGGCTCCAGCTGCATTCCCACCTCCTGGCTGAGTGTGGGCATGTTCAGCCACTCAAAAATTTGGCTTCTCCCCCTGAGCAAACCATGACACTTTGAGGGATCCAGCCCCAGGGGAGGGATCTGGCAGCTCCTCACTTTGCTGGAGGTGAGTGAAAGGGAAGAGACATCTCACAAAACCCAGCCCAGGCTCAGTTCTAGGGAGGGAACAGAGCCCTGGGCAATAACAGAGTCTCTGGGTCAGCCAAAGGTCACTTAAGAAGGTGCTGCAAGGATCTGTCAAGGTCTCCCACATTTTATCCATGGCATCGAACACCGGATGCTGGGCCAAGGCAAGCATGGAATTCACCTAGGGAGAAGCTTTCACCCCACCCTGAGTTTACTTAAACCAGTGCAAGGTCTTACAAGAGATTGATAGATGGGATATTGGGAAGGAATTCTTCCCTGGGAGGGTGGGGAGGACCTGGCACAGGTTGTCCAGAGAAGCTGTGGCTGCCCCTGGATCCCTGGAAGTGTCCAAGGCCAGGTTGGAGCAACCTGAGACAGTGGAAGGTTGAAAGGAGATGAGCTTTGAGGTCCCTTTCAAGACAAGCCATTCCAGGATTCTATTCCACCTCACACCTGGCCTTTAGAGAATTTGCCTGATCAATAGTTTCTCCTTTCCCAAGGGTTCCATGACAACAGCAGTGTCTCCAGGAATCTCTTTCTTACTACAGCCACATGTCACTCATCATTCCTCTTTCCTAGAAACCAACCCACTGGGAAGACAGGAGCTGTTCCCAGTTCTTCCCTGTGGCTGGGGACACTCAGCTGAAGACACACACACACACACACCCATATACAGGGAATCTTGGCAATTGGAGCTTAAATCCAAACTGACACTGGCCGTTACAAGTTAAATTAAGTGGTGCTGGAAGCAGGACTCAGTTCAGACACAAGAACAATCATTTTTAAAGGTCAGCGCTAAAGCAAAACCAACTGGCTTTTCTTGGCAGAACAAACATATGATTTGAGGTTCAGATAATTATATTGCTGTGCACAGGAGAGAATAAATGCCTCCATCAGAAAGGAAAAAAAAACCCTTTAATGCAGAACATCAGAATAATTTGTGGCCCCGTTTTTACAGGAGATCAGAGACTGGATAATTGGAGCTATGCAAATTAATGGCCTAACCTGAGGATCCTTATTCAAGTGTGGAGAACAGGGCAGGCACAAGGATTCATTAAAGCCCAAGGGCTGCTTGAGCTAAAGAGGGCAAGTTCAAGGACTGGCTTTCTGGTAGGAAGGAAAATGAAATGTCATGCTCCGGGCCATCAAATTGATTCCTGGGAGAAGGCAGGAAGGGCATGGCTTCACTTTGATGTGGAATGATGGACAGCATGGCTCAGAGGTGCATTAGGGGCTCTCTCCTCTCTACCTTTGAAGTCTCAGGTGTTGGTCACTGAGAGAGACAGGAAAATAAAATATCCATCCCCCTCCCCTCTCCCCAAATTTCCAGCTGTCTGGAGCTGACTCTGTCCACGGAAAGCATCAGATTTCTGTGTTATTCCCATATAATATCCCAGACATGAAAGGGATGAACAACTCCTTTGCCTGTGGGAAAATAACTGATCTCTCAAGAGCCACGTTCCGTGTCCAGAGTGATCATGGTTGGCTTAATCAGGGCCTTTAATGAGGTTTGTTTCTTCCAGGCTTCTCACCAAAGGATCACAGAATTCCAGCCCTCATTCCCCTGCAATGTGAAGCGCGTAATCGCGTTAGGATCAGCCTCCAAAGCAGCCACTTACCAACCAGATGGATTTTCCCGGGGAAAAAGCAGCCTGATGCACTTGAGCACTTTGAAAAACCCCCAAGACTTTCATTTCCTGCCTTTCAAAGAGTGGCTCCATCCCAGTGATTAAAACTCAGTATCCACCTCCAAACCCACGATCTCCGACGCACCAGGGCCAACTCCACGGAAACAGGAGGCAACTTAACTCCCACACATGCTCAGCAGCTGAAATTCCTTCCTTTCCTTTCCTTTTTCCCACTTCCATGCCCATAGAATTGGGCTCTTTTTTTCCCAGCCTCTGAGAAGCACTGCTGGGGAATTAAATCAGTCCTTCCCCTTTTCTGAGGGACCAAAGTTACAGGACTGGTGTAGAGGGCTCCCCTTTAAGCTTGGCACTTTTGTTACTGCCAGGGAATGCCCAACACTTCCTCCCTGCACAGTGTTTTCCCTCCTTCATTCACCCACCATAACTGAGAGGGACTGGAAAAATCAAGCACTGAGAGTTTTAACCTGGATAAATGCCTTGAAAAGGATATTTCACAGGTGAACCACACTAAGGATCCTTCACATCATCACACTGTGCAGTGCCACAGAAAAATGTGATATTCCACCTTTTCTAATTTTTTTAAACTCTGCCTCCCAGGGATATAAATCCCAACATCAGAACAGTGCCTTTTCCAGTTCTCCCATCCGCATTCTTCTTGTGACCTGGGATTTGAAATGAAATTTTGAGGCCCAAATCTGAGCCAAATGCATATCCTCTGGTAGGAAATATTGTTGTTTGTTCTGAGTATTGCATGTGATTGACAAGGCAACTTCAACATCAGAGGAGGAGGAGGGAAGAAAGAGAGGGATGAATAATCTCTTCCAGCAGGGCCACGATTCCTTGTTTTTAAAGCTCCAAGGTCTGGGGTTAAGTGCATTAGAAGCTCAAGTTTCATGTGCTGTCACCCTGAGCCAGGTGACTCTTTGCATCCTTGGCGAAAGCCAAAATCTATTCGTCACTTCTGCTAAAATTCAGGGGTTCAATAATAACAACAACAACTAGAGATTAAAGAGCTGATTTTCCACAATGAGCTATTCCTTAGGTTTTATAGAGCTGGTGCTTCCCACCCTGCAGCTAAGGAAAAATCATCCTGAGCATTATCTATTACTATAACAGCAGGGCCTGAAAATAAACCTAGTTCTCAGGGCTGAGCTGAATGATGCAAGAAGTGTGGGTTAAAAAAGGAATAAATGCATAAGTGAAAGGGAAACAAAATCACGAGTCACTCCCATTTGGGCACTGTGGGTTTCATTTCCCTCCTTCCCTTTTCCCAGGGCATCCAGCACGTTGCAGACTGTTCATTCACAAAATAGAGCCTGACATTTGGGGGAGAAGGCGGGCTCCAAAATATTCCTCCTCACCCAACACAGACCATGGGAAGTTGCATGGAAAATTAACTTGCAGTTGTTGCTAAGGGTACTGAAGAGACAGGAAAGATGGGGGGGAAAAAGCTGGATGTCAGGATTCAGGAAGAATTATTCTTTGCTTTTAGTCTTGGATCATAGAATCCCAGAATGGTTTGAGATGGAAGGGATCTTAAAATCATCTCATTCCACCCCCTGCCATGGACAAGGACACCTTCCACTATCCCAGGTTGCCCCAACCTGGCCTGGAACACTTCCAGGGATGGGGATCAACACCTTTTTTGCACTTCTAGGTTCCAGCAGGCAAATGCAGGATTCAAGGCATCACTTTCCTTCCAGTTGAAGGCTGAGCAGGTAAGAAAAGTCCACCTGAAACCATCAACTCACCTCATTTTTCCCAACCTATGGGCACAGACCGTTACAAGAGGAGGGATAGGCTGGCAGAGCCTGGGGTGGATAACTTGGATTGGGACTGGAGAAGGTGCAGGAAACAGAGCCAAGAGACACTGCCTTTGGCACCAAGTCCTTCAGTAATACTGACTTTCTCTGCCTTGCATCTAAACCAGCTTTGGCTGATTTGTCTGGAATGATCTGGAATTACACAAGTCCAGTGCTGTCCCACTCTGGATTTCTTTCCTCTCTGGCCTGTAGGTGTCTGTTGCTCTGGGGAAGGGACAAGCAGGACAACAGGATGTGAGACAACTGAATGTCCTCCATGAAGAAGACAGGATGTTGTGGAGTCTCCAAACACAGCTCAGACACAGAGCTCACACACGGTTTTGCAGGGACAAGGCAGGAAATCATAGAATCCCAGGATGGTTTGGGTGGGAAGGGACTTAAGGCTCACCCAGTTCCACCCCTTGCCACAGACAGGGACACCTTCCACTATGCCAGGTTGCTCCAACCTGGCCTTGAACACTTTGAGGGATTAAGCAGCCACAGCTTCTCTGGAAAGAATTTCTTCCCAATATCCCATCTAATCCTACTCCCCATGTAAAGACATTCCCTTTCATCCAAGCACTCCATGCCCTTGGGGAAAAAAAGCAGCACAGCCTAAGCAAACCAGTCCCCAAAACCCCAGCAGCCCCCAAAGCCTCACCTGTTGTGAACCTTGGCTTAGTGGGAGGCTCCTGCACGGACATTGGGAATGTGGCTGAGGCTGGAGAGGACTGTGCCCGGGACAGAGGCCGATGTCCCCCGAAGGACACGGGCATTCCGGCTGCTTCCAGTGACGCCTGGTAGTTCCTCAGCTGGTGAATCCTTTGCTGCTCCAGGAGGAGGGCTTGCTGTAGGGAACAGAAGAAGGGAGTTGCTGGAAGTGTGCCTCCTAAAAGGGTTTTTAAGGATTTTCAAGGCTGGCAGGCTTGGCCTCCTTTTCCTTGCCTGCAGCAAATGAAGATGTGCACGTCTTTCTGGCCTCATCTTCCTCCCCCTCTGCTCCCACCCTGCTGCACTGAGGGGTTTAACTGCAGACCATGGAATGAATCCAACTCAACCAGATTCCAGGCTGGAGAGGGAATTTCCAGCCAAGCTAGTTCTCTGTGCATCCACACCATCAGCTGGACAGGCTCCTGGGCACACTCCTGCCACACTCCAACACATTTCCTCTGGTTATTTCCCCTTTTTGAGGCAAAACAATTGCAGAGGAGATGCTATTTTAAACACTTCTCAGGTGTGACCATGGATTCAGGATTAGGGCAGCACTTTCAGAGGAATGAAATCGCTGTGGCCCATCATTAGCAGCAGAGAGTTACAGAATTCCAGACTGGTTTGGGTTGGGAGGGACCTTGAAGTTCACCCAGTTCCATCTCCTGCCATGGGCAGGGACACCTTCCACTATCCCAGGTTGCTCCAAGCCCCATCCAACCTGGCCTTGGATGGGGCAGGGATGGGGATGGGGCAGCCACAGCTTCTCTGGGCAAATGCAGCCTCTGAGCAACATCCCAGTGACATTCCTGGGGGACGTGGATCAGGTCCCTTACACTATGGTACCTTGTGATTGGATTTATCACTTACAATCACTTAAAAGCCTCCAGTGTTTACCCCCAAAAGTCAGCCTGGCTGGAGGCTCCAGGATTGCTTATTCTGGAGAAGGAATATATTTCACTGCTCTTCCCCTGTTCTTTTATCTAGACCTTCCCTAATCTGCTTTAAAACATCAAACCAAAATAAAATCCTCTGCTAGTAGGATTCTGTTTCTACTGAAAGCAGTTCAGAAGTGTTAGAATAAGCCTTGTCTTCCAAAAAAAACCACCACAGAAGTGGCTCAGGGGCTGTAAACATGCTGTGTTCCACGCAGGTGCATCCAGATTCTCCCCCTTGGGAATTTCAAGGAATCACCTGATTTAACCTCGGGTTTCTTTAGGCAGCCAATACCCACGAGCTGCTTCTCCCTCTTCCAGCAGCACAAGGTGACTGCCAAAACCCAACCAATGCTCTACATCCACCCAAATCCCAACTGCGGCATTTTGGGAGCTCACCTGCCGGAAGAGCAGCTCCTGCTCAGCCTGTCTCTGCCCAGATTCCAGCTCCTGCTGGGGCTCTGCCTCCTCCTCATCGCTCTCGATGGGTTCTTGCTTCACCTGGACCACGTTGGCCAGTCCTGGGCTCTCCTTCTGGCCCGTGGCCCGGTCGCTGTAGGGCTCTTCCAGAAGGGCCTGGTGTTCCCGGAGCTCCTCCTCTGTCTCCTCAGGGTGGCTCTCGTGCTGCCGAGCTGGTTCGTTGGGTTTTGATATGATCTGAAAGAGGGGAGCCAGGAAATAAACTCCACGTCCCAGCCTCGGGAAAGAGCACTCAGGAATTGTGGCTTTTGTCTTCCAAAGCAGGGCCAAAACAACCTCTCCCGGGAAAGGTCAGGGCAACCTTGGCATCAAGAGCTATGGAATCACGTGGCTCAGGTAATCACACTCCCTTATTTTCCACTTCATTTTCCATCCCACTTAATTTCCATTCACATTCACCCATAACAACCATCAAGATGTTTGGCAATTCAATTCTGAAAGAACATGAGAGACACAAACCCCTCTAAGAGGGTTTTTGTTGCCTGGTTGCCCAACATCGTCTTGAATCACTCCCTGAATTTTAGCTGTGAGGCTGGAATTCCTTGAAAACTTACACACTTGTGGAGCTGGTTAAGAGGGAGCTGAGAACACTGAGCTTAGAGCAAATATCTGGTTTTAACCAGACCTTCCTAACTAGACACAGGAAAAGTCTCCAGAAGTTCTCCTAAACCAAAAGGAACCATTTCATTTTCACTTAGACTTTTTGTAAGTTCATTGGCAAGATAAAATTCACAGTTCTCTCTCTCAGACTGCTTAGGATTTTTATTTGGAATGAAAATAAACCCCCAAATGTGACCTGTTTTTAACTCTGGCATAGGAAAATGGATCCATTTCCTCTCTTTCAAAGAGCTCGGGCTGTCCCTGTTTCACAGGATTATAAAGAAACTGCTGCACTTTGAAAGCTGTCTGGGCCAGGTTTAATGAGGATTTAATTGAGATGGGAATAAATACTGATTTTAAATCTAATAAAGTTAAATCAAAACATGCTTATTGAACACATGCAGAAGTTGTTACTTGTTCCTTGAAGAACAGTGGCTCAAACTTCAAATTAAGCCTTTTTTTCCCCCAAATTAGGAAAAAAGGCTCTGCCATGTAAGTCAAGCAAGGAAGAGGAGCAGAAATGCATGGAATTGTGTGTCTAGGTGTGGATCTGGAGTTAGACAAGAGTTTAAATGTCAAATGAAGGGGACAGACCAGGATGAGTCCTCACAACTCCCTGACAGGACGGTGGAGCCAGGTAGGCATCCAGCTCTTCTCCCAGATAACAAATGACAGGATGAGAGGAAATGGCCCCAGGTTGTGCCAGGGAAGGTTTAAATTAGATATTGAGGAAAATTTCTCCATGGAAAAGTTGGTCAGGCACTGGAACAGGCTGCCCAGGGCAGTAGTGGAGTAGTTTTCCAATGGTGGAGTGTGTGGACGGTGGAGCTGAAGATGTAGAGAGGAGGAAATAGAGTAAAAGGGGGGATTTCAGGAGAGCAGACTTTGGCTGCATCAGGGATCTGCCTGGAAGCATCCCATGGGATACCAGAGGGGTCCAGGAGAGCCAGTGGATACTCAAGGATCCATCCCTAGTGAGAAATCCACCCCATGGTGTTAAGGAAGCCAAAGCCAACCTGGAGCTGAATCTGGCAAAGGACATGAAGGGCACCAACAAAGAAGAGAGGAAGACCAGGGAAATCCTGGTCCCACATGACATGGAAAAAGCCGTGGCACTTCATGCCTTCTTTATGAGCAAGACCATCCTTCAGGAATCCCAGGACCCCAAGACCAGAGGGAAAGTCCAGAGCAAGGAAGACTTAGCCTTGGTGGAGGAAACAACAGGTTTAGGTAATACTTAGAAAAACCTGGATATACTCAAGCCCTTGAGTGATGGGATAAAACCTCTCCAGGATTTGTGGGAGATCTCCCTCTGCCTTGCCAGTTTCATTCCTTATAATGCACATGGAATAAACCATGTTAAGCTAAGGTTTTTCCATCAATTTTCTCTTAGGCTTGATGGATATAATCCCTTTTAAAGTTAATTAAATCATCCTAAACCATCTCCTGCTTCTTTTTTTCCTGCTTGGATCGATGGTCTCAAGCTTTGAACTGAATATCTTTGGAACTTCTGAACTACATGAGGTAATTGCTGGGAACACAACTTCCAATGTCATTGGCATGTCTAATGGGAATGAGACACAGTGTAAATCCTGAGAAGTTTTAAATTATTCCTGATCCTTAAAAATCAAAGAATTAAATGAAAAACACAATGTAAGGCTGAAAGATCAAGTGGCCAACACCAGGGACACCTCAAACATTCCATTTGCTCTCCGAATGCAAAGGGAATTCCTTGGCCTGTTTGAGCCACTGCAACTCTGTTTTAAAGGACAATGTGGCATAGAAAACACTTTGTTAGGAAGATATTTCATATAATACAAGAGGATCTGCATCCCAGGCCTGTTAAAACTCCCTAAACCCCTTCCATTGGTGCAATTTCATGTCTTTTAAAATTCAAGGTAATAAAAGTGGGACTGGCTATGAAGATAGCACTGAGAATGCTCATAAATCCACCTGAAATAGGAAACACAAGGCACCATCAGCAACTTTTCCATCCCTTGATATAGCTCTCTGCAACGAGGTTACTCCCCAGTGGCCTCTGGCTGCCACCTACTGCCACCATCAACCCCTGGGAAAGGCCCTGCCCCTCCAACCTTGGCCAGACAATGACTTCACCATGGAATAATTGGAATATCTCTGCTCCCAAGCATCTTTCAAAGACTCCATGCAGCTGGAAAGAGTCCTCTACATGTTTTCAATACAAACAACAGAAATTAAGAAAAAAAAAAAACAAACCATAGTAATGGCATAAAATACAAGGAAAAACAAAGAATTCATCATTTTTCCGTGGAATTCTTCATGAGGGGAAAAAAGCTGCATTTCTTAACTGGTAACTTTTCAGCTGATGTTTGGTTTGTTTACCAGATATGATAAATGGAATGACACGATTGGTAAGGTTGGGAAAGACTTCCAAGATCATCAAGTCCAACTACTGACTGAATACCACCATGCCCACCAATCCATATCTATTCCTTCCCTGCAGTGGTAAATTCTTGGGACACTGAAGACTTTGAAGGTGCTGCTAAAGAGGTTGGAAATATCTGTTTACTCCTCAAAGTTTGATCAAGAGTCCCCAGCAGAAAAATCCTGGAATCATGGGATGGTTTGGGTTGGGAAAGCTCAACAGATACAGGCTGGGGAGCTGAAAACAGACAACCTCTCAGAAGTTTGGGATAAATCACTGCATTTCCACACAGCTCATCCAGGGGTTCTCTGGAGAGCTGGAGACACAGCTCTGATGAAAAGGAGGATTAAAATACAAGGAAAAAAAAGAAATGATAAAGGCTCAGCTCAGACACGATTCTTCCCACGTGAGGCACCCTTTGGATTGGAATTTTAACTTTTAGAGACTAAGGAGAAAACAATAGGTGTCTGGAGCAGCCTCAGCCCTGCCTCTGGAAGGACAGGGACACTGCTGCCTCTGGGCCTGGAGCAGAGGGAATGACACACCCATAAGGCTGGATGGGGCTTGGAGCAACCTGGTCTATGGAAGCTGTCCCTACCCACGGCAGGGGGTTGGAATGGGATGAGCTTTGAGGTCCCTTCCAACCCAAGCCATCCTGGGATTCTGTCCTTTGTGTGTGTGTGGGTTTATCCTCCCCTTAAAGCAAATGTCAGCATCAGGTGACAACAAGGTGACTGTCGTTTTCCACACGGATCCCTGCTCTGAGCACAGGAGTCACAGCAGCTCCCAAGTGGTTCATCCCACTCAAAGCATCCCTAATTTGCTCCACACAGTAGCAGCCCAGGGACTTTAGACCCCATTTGGGAAGGGATCACTCCACAAGAAGCACGGGTCACCTCATGGAGTCTTGTCCCTCCTTCTGTCCCATCCCTCCTTCCCTGTCCTCATTCGTCCAATTCCAAGTCACTGCTCCAAAGTCTCAGACATCAAGACTGCCCAGCCAGATACCCAGGTTGATTATTCCTATTAATTGTAAGTAAACCAACTTATTTGCCCTTGTTCCTTCTTGTTTTGGCTGCAAATCTCCTCAAAAACTTCATCTGCTGTAAACACCTAAGGCCAAAATCCCAAAGTTTGGAAAAACAACATGGAATTGAGAAGCATTTGTGTTATTTATGGGAAATCTGTAAATAAATACATTAACAGCCAGTGCTATCAGTTTTGTTAATAATTAAATAACCTATTATTTTATTTTTAGGTGGACCCTTAACTCTCCTACACAGGAGGGTCTTAAAATATCCCTCTATCTGGGAAAAGACATTTTCCATGTCAGCACTTGGATGTTATCCCATGAGATGAATTTGCCATGGTATTAATACTGGAATGATTTGAACTCATTCCTTCTATAAATCAAAATCAGGGAAAAGGCCCCTCTGCAATCAGGTTAATTAAACCCCCTCTGCTATGGATGCCATAGATCCCAGCTGGAACAAAGCTGGAATTCAGAGTGCCCCAGTCTCTCTCCAGCTCCTGGGAGGTCCAATTGGGAATGAATCCAGCGCTTACGTCATGGTGGAGGCTCAGGAAGAGCTTCCAAACCCCTTAAACTGTGGAGCTGACACTTCTTCCTGGACAAAGAATCCCAAGCCAGAGCCCCACATCCAATGACCCTGCTCCTGAGAAGTGTCAGGATTGGGAGGGGGAGGGAATTTCTAGGGCAGCAGCAGCTCCCTGTCAGTGAGGTCCAGGGCTGGCACCCACAGCTCATGGTGGCAGTGCTCCAGAAGAACAGGATTGACGTCAGGACCTTGTGGAACCATCCTGCCTTGGATGCAGCCCATAAACAACGGGCTGGGGGGTGTTTTTGTGGCTTCCTTCATTTTGGAATCCAGCTCTCAGTAGCTGTGTTTTCTCCCAGCCCTGGGAGAGGGAAAAATATATATGGGGAAAGCTCCAGCAGGAATTCAAGGGCAGCGATCCCATGGGCTTCTTCTCCTGAGCCTCAAACCTGCCCTGGAATTGCTGGTTTCTTAAGGAAAGATACCACTGGGACTCCTTGGAAAGACACCACTGGGACTCCTTGAGAGGAGTGTTTAGAAAGCCTCAAAACACTACAAATCCCAGGATGGTTTGGGTTGGGAGAGACCAAAAGCTCATCTCATCCCACTCCCTGTCATGGGCAGGGACAATTCCCACTATCCCAGGTTGCTCCAAACTGACCTTGAACATTTCCAGGGATGGGAGTCAGAATCAAATAACCCACTGGTTATGATCCATTGCCCAATTCCCTAGAAGTCTTTTTATACTGGAAGGAACACACTGTGCCCCTGAAATCCCCCTCAGGGGTGAAACAGAATAGCTCCATCCCCACCACTTTGGATTAGATCTCTCACCTTCCAACAGGCTGGAATTTTGTCTTTTTTAACATTTACTCAAAGCAATCATCCCATCGGAGCTTTGTTTCAGCTTCCTTATAATACTGGGATGCCCAGAGAGGTGATTTTTGGCTCCAAAGCAGCTGCAGGGATGAAGGAGCTCTGCAATGGTCACCTGATGGTCTACAGGTGATTTACAAGCCAGGAAATAAACAAAGCACTTGTTTTCCTCAAAGGAATTGTTGGATCACATCTAATTCATCTTCCAAACGACCTCTGAAGGAGGCACAGCTCATTTCGAGGAGAAGAAAAGGATGGGACACTGTAATCCACAGGACTGGAGTTAAGGAGAATCTGGACTGGAGAAGGGAAGAGCTCTGCTCTTTCCAAACGTAATTCCAGTGGAAAGTCATAGAATAACACCCCAGTTTGGGTTGGAAAGGACCTTAAAGCTCATCCAGTTCCACCCCTTACCATGGGCAGGGACACCCTCCACTATCCCAGGTTGCTCCAAGCCCTGTCCAACCTGGCCTTGGACACTTCCAGGGATGGGGCAGCCACAGCTTCTCTGGGCAGCCTGTGCCAGGGCCTCCCCAACCTCACAGGGAAGAATTTCTTCCCCATGTCCCATTTAACCCTCCCCTCTACCAGTGGGAAGCCATTCCCTGTGTCCTTCCATCCCTTGTCCAAAGTCCCTCTCCAGCTCTCCTTTAAGCACTTGAAGGTGCTCTAAGGTCTCCCTGGATCCTTCTCTTCTCCAGGCTGAACACCCCGAAGTCTCTCAGCCTTCCAGCAAATCTGCACAACTCCCCTCCCAACTTTTTTGTGACAGAGCTCCCAGGACAAAAGCAGAAGGAAGTCCCCCTCCGGATTCAGCTCCACAACCGACGCTTCCCGAGGGACGTAAACCCACCCAGCCCTACCCATCCCTACCTTGTTGATGTGCAGCTGCTGCTGCTGGAATTGCTGTTTGTGTTTCTCCAGGAATTGCTGGTGCTGCTGCTGGATCACCAACTGCTGGAGGGCCTGGGCGTTCTGGGGCAGGGGGGCGGACTGGGTGCGCCCCAGAGGCCGGTGCTGCCGGAGCTTGTGGATGGAAGGGGAGACCCGCTCTCCGGCAACCAGGGGCTGTGCATGGAGGGGCAATCCTGAAAGATACCAGTCTGGAGATAATATGGAGGAAAAAACAGCAGAGGAGAAACGAAAGGAAGAAGAAAGGAAGGGAGAAAAGGGCTGTTGAGTAACACGGTGACAACGGCATTGTATGTTCAACCAGCTGGAGCGGCCTGAGGAGGGAGCACATCCTTAATTACCACGGCTTTGGTGGATGAGTTGGAATTCTTTGTTTGCTTGGAAACATCTCCTTTTCTAAAGCCAGCAATACCTTATGGACCCTTGCGTAGTTTGGAGAAGTTTAAATCTCACAGCTCGCCTTGGTTTAAGGAGTAAGCCCAGGATCAAATCTAAGCCGGCGCTCCACAGCATCCAGCATTATCCCTGGATATGCCAAAGGATCATGATCAGGGAAGGCATGGCTGCCCTTGGCTGTGCTCTACCCCACACCATGGAAATGACTAGGGATGAAAACTTCCATGGGATAACCCCCTGACCAGGCCTACATTGGGAAAACCAGCATTCCAGGAATATGGAAGCTGTCATGCTTTCATGGGATAACCCCTGACCAGGTCTACATTGGGAAAAGGAGCATTTCAGGAATATGGGAGCTGTCAGGCTTCATTATTTCTGTAGGAAGAAGGTAAGTTATAGGCCAGGATGACAAATCCCTGGAGTTGTTTCCCTCACTGTCCTGTGCACACATGCCAGTAACTTGAGGAAAACCAAAGGTTATTTTGGGATAACTGGAATTACTCAACAGCCCTTGGCAATTTGGCTGTCACTGATGACTGCTGGGAGATTCCCATCTGAGCATCAGGAAGGGCAAGTCTTTAGGAAGAGCCTTGTCTTCCTAGCTGTTCTTGGGATGAGCTCTCTGAAAACACACCTTCCCATTCTTTTCAGAAAGCTGGGACACAAGATATGCCCAACTCAAGGATGGAGGAGCTGAGGATGCACATTTATTTCTGCTAGGGATAGAAAGGCATGGCTTTCCCACTTTTGGGAAAGAAGCCCCCCTGCTTCCATCAGGCTCTGCTTTAGAAGAGGGACAAGTTGCCCAAGAGTCTCAGCCAGCTTAGCATTTCTGTCCCAGGACATGACTTTTTCCCACTGATTCCCAGAACTGCCCCACATGGAAGGATCTGACTCATGTAAAAGCCTCTTTTCTTTAGGGAAGATTTAAGGAGTTTCTCTCACTCTTTGCTCTTCTGCAAAGATTGGTGTGAAAGGGGACTTTCTTTTCTAAATGCCTGTCTCTGCAAATGTCAGTGTGTACACACAAATGGCTGGGCAGGAATACATGGATCATTGGGAAAGGTGTGCTCCTTTTCCAGCAGAGCACAGTTCCTGCTCCCTAAAGTTCCAATTAGACAGCAGAGTTTGCATAGGATATTTTGGAAACTCACCTCTCCCAAGGGAAGGACCAACATCCTCCTGGGAAAGCGTTCCAAGGAGACACTGTGTTCAGGGAATCCTGGAATGGTTTGGGTTGAAAGGGGCCTTAAAGCCCATCCAGCTCCACCCCCATCCATGGGCAGGGACACCTCCCCCTATCCCAGGTTTCTCCAAGCCCCGTCTAACCTGGCCTTGAATTTTGCAGCTGAGGCCACCAGCAGAATCCTGATGAACCCCGCTGTGCTTCCAAGGAATTTCCAACAGGCCTCCAACTTTGGAGACCTGTTTCTTCATGTTGCTCTGTTGTGTTGTGGCTCTTTCTCCCGAGTTTATAACACTGTACTTCCTTGGAAAACACTGCATGTAGCAGGTGGATTAGAAGGAATATTCTTGGAAGCAAACACTTTAAAATGAGGGAAGCAAATACTGTATGTACGTGCTCCTAAGCACAACCCCAATACATTCCTGGGATTTGGATGGAAAAACAGCCATGCTGTAATGCTTCCACAATCCACAGCTCCCAAGAACTTCCATTAGAAATGGATGGGAAGAAATCCAACTCAACATGTCAGTAACGTGGGCAGCACATCCTCTGTCCCAGCATCACCCACTGTGAAGCAGGAGTGCATCCTACTGGGAATTATTGCTTTGAATGAAGCCTATTTATAGGAACACGCCTTCCCACAGGTACTTCATCCTGAAAATCCGACCCCGGGAGTGACTCAGCAATGAAAATCCTGGAAAGGGAACGTATACAAACAAATCCAATCTGTTGGAAGGCAGCTGATTGTGACATGGTTTTGCTGTTTCTATTAATGACAAGGAAGCATTTTCATCCATGAATTTGTTCCTACATGGAATAGGAACCATCCATGGAAAACATGAATCCTAAGGCACAGCTTGCCTCCACTGTGATGTGAAGTGGTCCGAACTCCAACTAGAGAATTTTCAATTCTTACCTACCAACTCCTGCTTTCCTTAGGGAGTAACACCCTTTATCTTCCCCTCCCCAAAATGACAAGGCACCTTGGGATGAGGTGGGAAACCTCTGATTTGGGAGAAGTCCCTGCTATCCAAAAGTCTCAACAAAAGGTTCTGTGTTCCACCTGCAGAGATGGTGCAGCATCCAGAGGCTGCTGGCCAAAACCTCCCCAGATTACCGGTGAGTCCCTCTCTCTTCCCGTCGTGTCCGGGTGCTCTCACCTGTGACTAAGGGAGTTTGTGCCGCCGGCTGTTCCAGGAGGACCATGTGTTGCAGGAGAGGGTTATGTGCAGTTCCCCCTTCTCTTTCCAACGTTGTAGTGCTCAAGTAGGGAGTGAGGTGAGTGCCAGGGAATAAGGAGATCCGCTGCTGCAAAGCTGGGATAGCAAGTCTCTCCGCATCCTGCTGGGAGGATCCCGCCTGCAAAGGAAACGCGCCACGGATGCCATGGAGGGGCTTGAGGGAGGAATGGGTGCAAGTGGCACTCCAGAGGCCACTTGACATTCCAGTGGCTGATCCCAACCCCACTTACGCTGGAAGGGCCGGTGGCGGGCAGTCCCAGCGTGATGTTGGGAAGGGAAGGAGACGTGTAGAGCGGGAGCTGCGTCACGGAGCCCTCGCGGGTGACGAGCCTGTGAGCCAGGCTGGGCTGGGAACAAAAGCAACAACATGGGCCTGGTCAGAGACCTCTGGAAAAGACCCTCAGGGATCACCCAGTGCAATCCCTGGCCATGCACAGGCCATCCCAACATTCCCAGCCTTGGCCAGAGAGCCTGTCCCTGAGCCCTGAGGAGCCTCTTCCAGTGCCCAACCATGTTCTGAGGGAAGAAGGGAAGAAGCTCTTCCTAAAATCCATCCCAAACCCTCCCTGAGACAGCTCCAGCTGTTCCCTTGGTACTTGTTCTTCTCATACATTCACCCTTTTAAAGTTAAAACAGATTATCTTAAAAAACCAAAAAGCTTTACAGTTGCTGTTGTTCTCTTTAGCAAATTACAGCCAATTTCTGCTATTTCTCTGTGCATAAATGAGACTCCAAAACCTCCCCCAAAGGCTGCATTTGTGGAGCTGATTTCCCGATTTTCAGGGTGAAATGCCAGATTTCCTGGGTTATGTGGCATTTAAAGCAAGAGCACTTCAGGAAAAATACCTTTAATTCCCAAACGGATTCGAAATACGCACTAGAAAAGCCATTATAAAAATGACAATAAACTGCCTCGATTTTCCTGTTAGGAAACAAGTGTTCTGATCCCCCTGGATTCTCTGCAGGTGATTTTCCAACTTAAGTAGAATTTACATTTCATCAAGACTTGCTGTAAAATTTCTGCTGTTAAACTCTCAGGTTCTATTGTGAAAAATGGGATTTTTGATGAACTTAATGTTCTACTGTGGGACAATCTGTATCCAGCCTGTGCCAGTTTTTTAACAGCATCATTATAAAAATCTTCTTTTTTCTCTCTAATCTAAACTGACCCTCCATGTGAATTTTTTTGTACCCACACATTCCTCCTTCCAAGTGACTCTGAGCACTACCAGAAAATCTCCTTTAACTGACATCACCCAGTGTTAGTGGTCCCCACTGAAAAAAAGGAAGGGAAATATTCCACAGAGATCACAAATGAAACAAAACCACCTCAGTTTTCTCCTGGAGGAGTTGTGCCTCTAACTATTCCCTAGGGATTTCTATTTTAAAGTGTCTCTTAGAACTCTAATCTTTTCCCACTGAATAAGAAATGGACACCACATTCTAACACATCTGAGCTGCTTCAAGAGGTGACACAATAAAATAATAAGTAACAAGATCTACTTCTCATTTCAGGTGAGACATGAAGCAAAGAATGAAACACCAAGTTGGCAACACCACCTTTTCAGAAATACTTAAATAGGTGAAAATATTTAATGGTGGGAACAGGAGAAATCCTGGGCAATTGATATCAAAGGAATCTCCATCCCAGGTCCTACAACTTCTGCTGAAAAAGATTTTCAAGATTTTAAGCCCCACTTATTCTTTCCCAAACAAAGCAATGCAATGGATCAGCTGGGATCACACGACATGGGATGCAGAGTTATTTTTCTTTGGAAAAGGGAAAGGCTTTGGCAGGACAGGGTTTTTTTTCCAAATAATCTGTGCTGCTCATGCCTCAGCCTAAGTTCCAAAATTGCTGCATTACAAGCAGTTGATGAGATTTTTCCTTATACTTGGTGTCCATTTGATTAGGAATTGGTGGTCTAATCCCAGATGATCAGCTCCAATTATACTGCTGAAAAATTAAATGGATAAGGAGAATGCTACAGGCTCCCTTTCCCCTGCAGGAACTCATGGAATGGTTTGGATTGGAAAGGACCTTAAAGGCCACCCTGTTCCAATCCCCTGGGATTTGTGGGAAGCTTTCTGCTCTGTTTACATCACAAAAAACTGTCAAATCCACTCATTTTTCCAGCTGAAATAATTGGGGATTTGCAGTTTGCTAAGGATGGACAAGACTGAAACTCCTGGAGCAGCAAAACCAGGAATTCAGTGCTCCTGGGGCAAGAGAAGCCTCCACCTTCCAACATCTTAATCTTTACAATAATTATCTAAGTCTGGGAGGTTTTCCATGGACTATGGCTGGAATGTGTGCTGGATAATTTGGCAGTGGAGAGGGTGGAGGAGAAGGCATATTCCCCATGTTAAATACTGTTACACTACATTAGAAATAAAAATAAAGTGCAAATCTGTCCCAAACTAGAAAGCAACAAGGGCTGACATTTCCACCACAAGAAGCCCTTTTCAATTCCAAAGCAATATTTATGGAGAACAAGCCCAAGCCTGTTTTGGGAGCCCTGCTAGGACAGAGTCCATATTCATAGGGAGAACAGCTGGATAAGAAGAAATGCCCCAGTAACATCAGACTGGTTTCTACATGGAAGGGAATATGGGAACCAGTTAATGTGGCCCACACTCCAGGTCTGCCCTGGGAAAAGCTGGGCTCCAGAATCCCTGAACTCGGGAGCTGCTGGGCTGACTCCAAGCCCAGTTCACCCAGTCCAACCTAACCTGGACATCCACAGCAGATGCCTCAAGTGATGGTGAAAGTTTCTGGGATTATAAACTGGCCCCAAGGTTTCAAATCCCCAAGTGGGGAGGAAAAGGTTAAATCCTTTAATCCAGCTCTGGTTTGGTCACATTTGAACTGACTCTTCACACAAGAAACCCACCCCAGACACAAGAATCAGTTCCCCAAATAATCAAACACTTGCACTTTTCCTTGCTAAACCTCTTCATTTTTCCTCTCTCCTCACTCCAAAACCAATCCAAGTTCCCACAAGCTGCTTGGAAGCTGCTTCCAACCAGATTTAATAAACAGCCCAGGCTGAGGGGGAATTCCCAAAATCAGCTCCAAGTCACAAGCTGGACTTTTCCTTCAGTGTGGGCTAAACTAAAACTCTGCAAGAACTGACTGGGAACCCAAGTGTCAGGAAGAGAGGGAGGAAGGGCTCTGTACCTCTGCTTGGATACTCGTGACTGATCCCGCAATCCCATTCTCCGTGCTGATGTTATTGGAGCTGTTGTTTGGAGAGCTGGGCCCAGATCCAGGAGCACTGTTGCATGCAGAGTCTAAAAAACACATCCAAAACCAACTTTAAACACTCCAAACAATCTCTGGGATGATATTTAGACAGATAACGACCTTCAAGCTCTGTTTTGGAGGAAAGCAACTCTCCCCCTCCTCCCCAGCTTCCCCCTAAATATTCCCAAGGCTCTTAAAAAACCAACAAACACTTTCAAATGGTTTATCCAAGTACCAACTTACCATATTTATGTCTTCTCCCCGTGGGGATTTCTCGTACAGTGTCTTAATAACGTTAAACATGATTAAAAGATAATAAAAGACGTGGAAGGCTTGAAGAGGATGCTGGATTTGTTCTGCTTCATTTTTCCAGAAGTGTTTCGCTCACCCTCTTTCCCCTCTAACCCTGAAGACACCTCATGGCATCAGACTCCCCTTAGAAGGTCTCACTTGGTCTCTGGAATAGCTGCCAGTGTTTCTCTTTTAATTTGGGAAGTTTAATAACATTAAACCCTTTTCTTCTTAACTTTCCTCCTCCCCAAGCTCAGGAGGTGCTCAAGGGCAGGAGAATCTCCCAGCAGTGGCTCAGGCTGCAGCAGGTTCCTCATTGCTTCAGGATGGCCCAGGAAGAATAAAAACTAACTATTACAAGGACCTGGAGTGCCAGGATACAGGGAATAGCTTCCCACTGCCAGAGGGCAGGGTTAGATGGGATATTGGGAAGGAATTCTTCCCTGGGAGGGTGGGGAGGCCCTGGCACAGGTTGCCTAGAGAAGGTGTGGCTGCCCCATCTCTGGAAGTGTTCCAGGCCAGGTTGGAGCAACCTGGGATAGTGGGAGGGGTCCCACTAGAAACCCCTGTATTCTCCAGGGATTAAACATAATGTCTATTCCCTGAAGTGGGTCTTCTCAAAAAAATTATTTCCATTTAAAAATCCTCTTTTACTGTGACAACAATATTTTTCCAGCCAGGCTCCAGACTGGCCTCTTGCACCAGGTCCATGTCAGTGAGAAAGGGGAGCTTCCACTGCCATTCCTGAAGGCATTGCCAGGAAAAGTGGTCAGGCAGTAGAGGCTGATTTTTCCCCAAAGTCACGTGTCACAGGGCAAGAGATGAGTGGAGTAAAGTTGATCTTTAGCTCTGAAAACCTGACAGGAGTGTTTGGACAACATTCTCAGGGACATGGTGGGATTGTTGAGTGTCCTGTGCAGGGCCAGGAGTTGGACTGGATGGTCCTTGTGGGTTCCTTCCAGCTCAGGATATTCTTAGCTCTTGAAATTATCCATTCCTCTGCAAGCAGAGAGGCTCTGACACACAGAAGTGCCCAAACCCACCGTGGTCTCTCAGAGGAGCTCACAGTGAGTTCCTCTGAACCATGATCCTGTGAGAAAAATCTGGGAAAGCTGTCACTTGGTGGTACTTACCCAGAGACATCCCTAGATGGTGCTAAGAATTAACTTTAGGGTAAATACCTGGATCGTCCCCTTTGCTCTCATCCCTCCTTACAAACTTTACTGCCAGAAAAACATGATTTTTCAACGAGAAACTGTCAAATAAGCAGCCAAAATATATAATAAAAACACTGGGGGAAGAGCCTTTCCCTGATATCCAACCTAAACCTCTCCAGCAGTGCCCTGTCACTGTCACAGGGATAAGAGATCCGTGAGGAAGCTGCAGCTGAGCCTCCCCTCAGTCTCCTCTTCTCCAGCTGGACAAGTTCTTCTCCAAGTTCCCTCAGCTTGGGAGGGACACAAGCCCAATTCCTGGGCTCAGGGATTCGTTTTGGGAAGGACATGGCACTGGGAAGGTGGTCCATGTCTTACCTGTGACGTCCAGCGGGCGCTTCTTCAACGCCGTCACCACCGGCCCGTCCTTCCGGCGCAGGAGGGGGCTGCTCCTCCTCTCTGCCACCTTCTGCTTTAGTCTGGAGCGTAACTTCAGGTTGGGTTCAGAGGCTGGGAAGGAGAAGGAGAAAGGAAACAGCATTTTGGTTAAATTATTTCAGTAGCTTTTTACTCAACTTGTAGTTGAGTTGAGTTGACTTGACTGGCATTGAGTTGAGCTGACCTGGCTGTAATTGGTTGCAGTTGAGCACTTGCAGGAGGTTAAACTGAATCAGTCATTCCATAACATATATTTGGAACACAGACTTTTTAGTGCAGTGAACAGGTCCCAGCCTACGCGACGTCGGAATTCCCCGGCAACAAAAGCCGACGGTATTGGAATGAAAAATATAATGATCGCCCTGCAGAGTCTTCTCTGAGTCTTCATAGACTTATCAACTGCTGAGAACTCACTGGGAACAGTGCAGAGAGCATCATTCCCATCTCTTAGTTTCTCAACTTGCTCCCAACCCAGTGGTAAACCAACTTATCCAGGAATTCCAGAGCGGAATGGGTGAGACGACTGAGATGTTGCTGTTGGTTGGTGTGGGGCATCCCCGTGGGCTGAGATGGGATCTGTGATGTGCTGCTGGAATGGGCAGCTCCCCACCCTTGGAGTCATCCTACCCCAGCATGAGCTGGTTGAGGGAGGGAAGGAGGAAAAAAACTACCAAAATGGAACCTCAGAACCAAACCAGGTGAGTGTTTTCCTGCTGGAAAAGCAGCTCAGCCTGGAGTCACAGGAGTCAACTCAAGAAAAAGTGTGGCCAAGGAAAGCCAATGCCAGGGAGGAGAGGGTGTGTTTATTTTGGGGAATAAATTGGTTACATCATCACAGCCCCAAAGTTAAACCAGATCTAAAAACACATCAAATGCTTGGAAGGTTCTGGGTTGCCAAGGGGAGGTGTGGGTGCATTTCCTGTGCCCGAGCCCTGAGATTCCATCTCTTCCAGAAGTCCTGGGAGGCCCCAGTGGCTCTGGTTTAAGGACAGCTGCAAACAGCTCAGGTCCTTATAAAGGTGAAGCAGCACCAAGTCAAAATTCCTCCTCCAAGATGACTTTCTCTGGAAACTTTCTGATCTCTTGAGTCTTGAGTGAAAGGTCTGTGTGGGCCTTGAGGGCTCCTGACTGGTCCTATCTTTTTCCTTCCCCAACCTCTCAACATAATCCCTTTGGAGCAGCAAATCCTGTGCTCACACCATTACCACCCAACACACTCCAGGGCCAATAATCCACATTTCTTTAGAAGAATTAGAACAGGTTTTACAAACTGATTGGAATTAACTAAGCCTGGCTACAGCTGTACCACTGGGTCCTCTCAAAGATCAAGCCTGACAGTGTTAATTGCAGGTCTCAAAAAATCAGAAGGCTGATGAATTCAAGATCAAATGCTTGAAGTGAAGCCATCAAAACAGTTCTTTGATGGAATTTTTGGGAGGGGAAAAACAAAGAAAAGAGAAAAGAGCTTTTCATGAATGTTTTGGACAGAAAAACCCAGCAAGAGATAAAGGGAGAGATAAAAAGAGTGTCAGGCTCTTAAAATGAAGGATGAAATGCATTGGAATGGGGGGAATCATCTTAGAGGGCATTTGCATATAAAAGGGCAGGGAACTGAATGCAAACCTGCTCCCAGGGCAATTCTGGAAGAGTGGACCAGTTCAAATCCAAGCAAATACAGTTCAAATCCTATCTAAACAGCTGCTTCTTAAAGTTGTTTTCAAACCAGAAGTTGACTTATTATTTTAAAAGTAGTCACTGGGTATGGATCCCACATCCTTTAATTCCTTCCTTTAATCTGTCCCATGAACAAGTGTCTACATGCTCTGAGCAAGGTTGGAAGAAGAAGATCTTGAGGGTCCCATCCAACCCAAACCACCCTGGGATTCTATGGAAGGGAAGGTGTCCATGTTGATACATCCATTTGAAATACATGAAATTGAAGCCACAGCTGGTGGAAGGAAAAAGGAAAACATGATTCTAAAAACTGTATTTCAGACTAAATTCTGTTCCTACACCATTTATCCCCTGTGTGGTGTCGAACTGAAGGGTGGGAACACACAAGTCACTGGGTGGCTTTTAAATACAGAGAATGAATTGGTTAAAAACACTTTAAAAACAGGCAAGGAACCAAAAGATTTGGGGTCACAAGTGTCCCATGTGTAAAACCACAAGAAAAACAACCTTTTATAGAACAGAATCATAGAAAATTAGAGCCTTAAAAGAGAAAACACCTTCAGACTAAGTTGTTGCTAAAGCAATATATTGGAGTTTGTCAGAATTTTAAGGCAAAAATCATCCTGTATTTTCCTCCTTCGCTTCCTCAGCTGGAGGATGCAGTTTGGAAATACCAAAAGGTCTATTTAAAGAACTGCTCTGATTTTGTTGTTTATCCCTCAGATATAATCCCAAATCTAACATGGCATCAAGACCTCAAAGAGCATAATCCCTACATGGATTTAATTGGAAAGCCCAAAGTAGGTGAATTAAAAAATTCAGCACAGAACAGTCTCAAACTCACAGAATTGACCCCCAAACCTATTTTATAATAAAAGATGAAGCTTCCAAAACTGAAACCAAGACTTTCATCTTATTTAGATGGTTTTTAAGCTGTTATCTGGTAAAAATATTTTTAAACTGCAGAGATAAAGGAGTATAAAATAAGAATTTAAGCAACACAGGACTATAAATATCTGACAGTCATTGCAGCTTCAATGTCTCAGGAACATCAATCTCACTGGAAATCTCCCCAAATTCACCCTGCCTTGCTAAGTAGAGGAATGAAAACTAGAAACTAAACAATGAAAACTTCAATTTAAAAAATTCTTGGTCCTTCACATCTCGAGGGGAAATCTTTCAAACAAACAATGTGAAATTTATCAAAAACAATAAATCCAGCAAATAAATGAAGCCCATGGCCAAGTGTGAGTCAGCTCCCACAAAGCCAGTGGGATTTCTGGAGTCCTGACATCCTTAATTTGGCCTCTAATAAGGATTTAGACAAAGAATATTCTGTTTTCCTCCAAGGAAATTAATAACCAGAACATAAGCCAAAAGCTTCCCTGGTTTTCACAGGCTCCAGCCCAAGTTACCCCATTCCTACGTCACTGAGTGCAGCAGGAGCCATGTAATCCAATTCTTCCAACATTTATGTCATTCCCATTGTTTTTTTTCCTAGAATTGCAGCCCCGAAGCTGCTGAACTAATCGGACATTAAGTCTATGGAAGTCACAAAGTCCTGGGCAGAGTTTGTCCTGTTCCACATTTCTGGAATAAAAGCCAACAATGCACCATGAAAACCCTGCTCCCAGTCCTTGGACAGCTTCATTTTGGAAGCTGGGGACTGAGAAGGGATGTTATTATTAGTAGTATTTTAATTAATATTTAAGGAATTTTAATACTAAGCCTGGCAAAGGCCAACAGAATTATCTTGTGTCTCTTCTCACATCCAGGTCTCATCCCTGAAAGTGTCCAAGGCCAGGATGGATGGGGTTTGGAGCAACCTGGGCTAGTGGAAGGTGTCCCTGCCCATGGCTCTAAGACGGTCTTTAAGGTCCCTGTCAACCCAAACCATTCCAAGATTCTATGAAATCCCACATCTCCTCCCCATCTTTCCCTTTCCCAAATTTAAATAAAACCAGTTTTGCAAAGTTCAAAGTCTTATCTGAGAGGAAAGATAAGAAAAATGTGGAAGGGAGATAAGGAATACAAAGGAGAGAATGAGGTCTTCCAAGAAAGTTTCTTCCCTGAATTTCTTCAACTCAGTTCTGTGGAAGGTAAGGGAATAACATGGAATTTTTGGAGAGTGAACAAAGGGCTGTGCCTTTTGTTCTCTGCAGCTCCTCTCTGCAGGAATGGGAGGAAAGGGAGCAGCCCAACCAAACACTTGGATTTGAGTTCCTCCAATGGATTCTGTGCCTGGAAACTTTCCTGCCATGGCTGTGGCCACCTGGTCCATGCCCTGCCCTGCCAGCCTGGAGCACTTGGCCTTTTTTCCCCTCTTCCTTGCCCTGTCACACAGCCATCTCCCCACCCTTGCCTGGCTCTGGGCTGCTCCCATGGGATGCCATCCCTACCTCCAGCCTCCACATGCCCTGGATGCTCTTCCAAGGAACTGTAACAGAGAAAAGAAGGATTCTGGGAGAGCTCAGAGCACCTTCCAGTGCCTAAAGGGGCTCCAGAAGAGCTGGAGAGCGACTTTGGGACAAGAGATGGAGGCTCAGAACAAGAGAGAATTGTTTCTCCCTGCCAGAAGGCAGGGTTAGATGGGATATTGGGAACAAATTCTTCTTTGTGAGGGTGGGGAGGCCCTGGCACAGGTTGCCCAGAGAAGCTGTGGCTGCCCCATCCCTGGAAGTGTCCAAGGCCAGGTTGGAGCAACGTGGGATAGTGGAAGGTGTCCTGCCCATGGCAGGGGGGGGAACTGGATGAGCTTTAAGGTCCCTCCCAACTGATAACCAGCATCACCCCCATGCTGACCACTAATCCATGTCCCCAGGTGCCACATCCACATGTTTTTGGAACACTTCCAGGGATGGTGACTTCATCTCTTCGCTGGGCAGCCCCTTCCAGTGCCTGACCAGCCTTTCAGTGATCTTCCCTAATATCCCATCTAAACATTAATTTTGGATTAAAGAGACTGATGGCCTGCACCTGCAGCAGGAAAGGGTATTCCTAACAACAGGGATTTCTCCTGCAGGTTGGTGCCTCCTCTCAGCACAGGCTCCATGGGAAGCCACATCTCCGAATTCGGAAGCTGGAGGGACAACGTGGGTGGGAGAGCAAAATGGGTCTCAAACCTGAGCCATTCAAAGCTGAGATTTTCCCTAAATTAAACTCCCACACCAGGATTTCTGACTCCTCTGTTTTCCTCTTTTGTCCTAAAACAACCCACTCCAAACATTCCAATAATCAGAAGGAGCTCAGAGGGATATTTTGCTTTTCTCGGCAAAGGCAGCATTTTAATTATTGACAAATCCTTTCATTTTCCCTTTTCTTGCTTGGAAGTGCAGGAATTCAGACAATTTCACTCCCTCAGCTGACAAATAACACCCAAAGAGCTCTGTGTTTCTGCAATCTCAACATCAGCACAGGGTGCTGGATGCTTTCCCCTCTTTTACATGGGAAAGGAATCACAGAGTCATGGAATCATTACAGTTGGAAAAGCCCTCTAAGATCATCAAACCCAACCATTCTCCCAGCACTGCCAAGCCCACCACTAAACCCTGTCCCCAAGTGCCACATCCACATGGTTTTTGAGCACTTCCATGGATAGTGATTCCATATTTTTCTCTCCAACTCCGTGACAGAAGGGTGGAGTCAAGTGGGGATCAGGCTCTGCCCCCAGGGAACAAGGAACAGGACAAGAGGAAGAGGCTTCAAGTTGCACCAGGGAAGGTTCAGGTTGGATATTATAGAAAACTCCTTCTTCTGGCACAACTTGGGCTGGGATGGGAGGGTCTGGGGGATTGTTCTTCTCTGGTGGCAGAAAAAAGGAACTGAAAGAGGGGCCTGTGACACTTTCCACTTGTCATTTCTCCCCAGAACCATCCCACGCCCACAGTCATGATCCAAGAGGGAATTTCAGAGACATACACCAGTCAAAGGTGTCTTGGAGAAACCTGGACTAGTGGAAGGTGTCCCTGCCCACAGCAGGGCTTTAAGGGCTAGATGGGCTTTAAGGTCCCTTCCCAAACCATCCTGGGATTCTGTGACACGGTCCAGCTCTCTCCAGGATGCAAAACCTCCCTAAATCCACCAAAAAACCCAAGAGGAAAAGCATGTTTAGAAGTTAAATAATTCCCTTTAAATCTCCATGGTGGTGGTGTCAGCTTTCTAATTAACAGAGTGTTTTAATACATCCACTGTTCCAATTTCAGAAAGCAGGGAATGCCATTAACAACCTTGTTCCCAGGGAGAAAATGAGGACAGAATTCCTTAGAAATGCAAAATTGAAAAGCTCCGTTAAAAACCACTTCAGCAGCTCCAAGAAAAGCTGTTGACAAACAGTTCTTGGGGTTATCAAGAGCTTCCAAAACCTTAAAATTCCTCTGTGAGGAATCCTCCTCTAAGGAGGAACAAGCTTAGGTAAAACAAATCATTCCTAAGACATCATTCCTGCACATCTCTCTCTCCCCCAATGTGGGATTCATCAGGATGCTTTAAATAAGAGTAGAATCCCAGAATTATTTGGGTTGGAAGGGACCTTAAATCCCATCCCATTCCACCCCTGCCACGGGCAGGGAGATCTTCCACTATCCCAGGTTTCTCCTAGTCCTGTCCAACCTGGCCTGGAACACTTCCAGGGATGGGGGATATTTATTCTTCCTAAAACCTTCTCAACCTGCAGGATACCTGGAAGATGACCCTTCCAACTGCTTTCCCACAGCTCCCCAGATCACCCTCTCCCCAAGGATGATGTCGGTTGGGCTCCAGCCCTGGTAACCAGACCTGGACTCTGTTACTTGAGCTACAAATATTCCATCAAATTTAGCAAAATTGGGCTCTATGATCCAGTGGTTTTAAATTACGGACACAGAGCCAGAGCTTTGCCTGGTGCCAAAGATCTGAAAAGCTCAGCCATAATAAAGAACTTTATTTAGGATGGGCTCCAGCCTTCCCTGCCTTTTGTTTACACCAGACTGTTCAGGAGCCTTTCTTCTCCAAGCAACTTAACATTCTTGGCACTGGGAATTCTGCAGGATCTTGCTGTGCCAGAGCCTGACGTGCTGTTGTGTTGAAAGAAAAAGAAAACAAGGGAAAAAAGCCCCCCAAATTCTGCCCTGAACCTTATAAACTCCTTTGTATCCCAGACCAGCTCCCAGAAGATTAATGCCAAAAAGAACAAGTCCCAGCCTTCTGGAAAAGCTAAACCAGCTCAACATCTTCCTGTTGGAAAACATCCATGGGTTTGGTTGCTCCCATTTTTTATTAATGGGATGAGACCCATTTATCAGCCTCAATTTTCCCTGTGTTGATGAGCCAGGGAGGGTTTGGATCATGTCAAGTCCATCTATACTGTGGGAATGATTAACAGGCCAGGAATGGATCACCTGGTTTCATGAGGCATAAGGAAGAGCTAAAAATCTCTTGGAATCAGGCTGTCCACAGGTATAGTGATGCCAAGAGACTCTTCCCTTCATGGAAATGCTGTGATTTCCCAAAGGAGCCTGGAAGGTCTTTCTCTCCCAAGAAACAGGGATTAGAGGATGCCCTGCCCTCCAGCAAATCTGGTTTTCTAAGCTCTGCTTTTGGAGTCTTCCAGAAAGGACCAGGTCAAAAGTACCACTTCTCAAGGTACAGGGGAGCCTTTCCCACATCCCAGAGCCATTTTTTCCTCGACTTCTTCTGCAGCTCAAGAGTTTGCTTCTCGACACCCAACCAACACACCATGCCTAGGGATAGAATCCAGGCATGGATGCACCCAACAGGCCAGGTGCTATGGTCCAAACTGAGAAATTAACCAAAAGATCTTTCAGTGCACAGAACTGGGAGGCAGAAGGCAAAGAGAGCAGCATGGAGGTGGATCTTTTTCCTCATGAAAAAAGAAAAAAAATCTACGTTTACAAAGGCAACAAAAACTTAGTGAGGCCCTGGCACAGGTTGCCCAGAGAAGCTGTGGCTGCCCCATGCCTGGAAGTGTCCAAGGCCAGGTTGGAGCAACCTGGGATAGTGGAAAGTGTCTCTTCCCGTGGGAACTGGGTGAGCCTTAACGTCCCTTCCAACCCAAACCATCCCGGAATTCTGTGAATTAGGTCAAACCAATCACTGCACCTAAAACCTGCTCCACTTCTGTTGGAAGAGTAACTGCCAGGAGAATACCCATATCCCTTCCAGAAGGAAAAGGAGGACTTCCAGCTCTTGGGAACTGATTTTGGGCAGTTGATTTGAGCCAGGACTGTAGTAAATCCACAGGGAGATGGGGCTGCCACACTGCCATCATTCCTGGTCACAGGGATGAGACAGGTTTTGACTCCCAGTGCTCTTCCCTCCCTGTATGAAGATCCACAAGGATGTGAGAACCAGCCAGGGAGCACCTGCAGAAGGTGTGGTGTCCAGTCACATTCCTGCTTTCCTCTTACCTCCACTCCACCTGTGGACATTCCCTGTTTCTTCTCCCAGGTAACAACTGACAGGACAAAAGGAAAAGGCCTCAAGTTGCACCAGGGGAGGTTTACATTGGATATTGGGGAAACTTCTTATGGAAAGGGTGGTCAGGCATTGGAACAGGTGTAATCACCATCCCTGGAAGTATTCAAAATCCATGTGGATGTGGTACCTGGGGACATGTTCCTGTGGTGGCCTTGGAAGTGCTGGTTAACAGCTGGACTTGATGACCTTGGAGGTCTTTTCCAGCCTTAACAATTCTGTGATCTTTCAATAAAAGTGTTTTTCCCTACTCTGGAGTGATTTTCAACACACAGCACTGTGTCCCACCCATGGGAGCAGCTCTGGAAGCCCATGCCATGAAGGCAGCAGCCCAGGATTCTGAGCTGGCTGGCTCTGGAGCTGAGTGTTGGCTCTGGAGGGAAATATGGATCTGAGGAGCACAGCCAACCTAACCAAATAACACAGAGTTGGGAAATAACTGACCTGCCCAAGGAAAAACCCAACTGAGACAGGACTGGGCAGGTGTGACCCCAAACCCTCGAAGGAATTCCCGATCTTGTCACTGGCAGAAACCTTTTTCCCAACCTTAAGTATAAACTTGTGCATGAAGTGCAAATCACTGAAGAAATCCTCCAGTTTTCTCACTCAGCAAAACACACTTGGGCTTCAGACACCTTAGCTTTGAATCTGGGAAAAATCTCCTAACCTTTGCCAGGAGCGGCTCCAGCTTTCCGGGAGCACTGTGGGAGGAGCAGAATGAGTGGGGAATAAATCCCCCCCTGAAATACAGCTTTTTAGGAACAACAGATCACACCAGAGGCCTGAGTGTTTCAGCACAGCAAAGGAACGTGGGCCCACCTGTTTTTCTGAGTGGGAAGTCGTCTTTGGAATCATACATTCCCAGGACAGGGTGGTTGTAGGTGCCGGAGACGCCGCTTTGGGGAGGGGAGCTCTGGTCCAGGGAGCTGTGCTGGGTCTTCCTGCACAGGAGGAAAGAAAAGAGAAGCTTTAGAGCAGTGACACAAAAAGGGATGAGTCCAGACTCTGATCCCAGGCAGTGGAAAACCTCCCAAGACTCAGGTTCTTCCTTTCTCCTCCTGAACATTCCTACAAAAAAAGGCACTGAAATCTCATACAAAACTAAACTTCGTTTTCTGTCTAAAAATCACCCACCAGTGTGGTGGGATTTAACCATGGGGATCAACTTTAAGCCTGGACTTGGGCTGGGTTCTGCTAAGGAATGTTCTGGGATCCAGGCTTGGGGGTTGTCACCCCCCTCAACCCCAGCAGGAATGACCAGTTTCCCTTCTCAGACTAAAGCCCAGCCTTAGCAAAGTCTAAGGCTGAAACACTTAAGCTGGCTAAGGGTGGTCTCCTGCCTTTCCTTCACTGCCTCCCAACCCAAGGCCAAAGCCCTGGGCATCTTTCCTTCTCCAAGCTGAGAATTTATGGCTGTGCTTGAGCAGGCTGCTGGAAGGAAATTCCAGTCTGTTTGCTGAGGATATTAAATGATGAATGAGTTTTCTCAGCCTCCCACCAGTTTGTTGGCTGCATCTTTCCTACTTAATGACTTGTGCCCAGCTCCGCTGTTCCTCGGGAGCTCAGCTGGGAGAAGTCTCCAGTTGGCAGAGGAGCTCCATCAGCACAATGGTTGAGCCAGACAGGTGACACTCATTGGGCTCTTACATTTTAACTTTAAAATAAACAGCATTTAAACCCTGTATTTAGAAAGAAAATGGAACAACAGAAAGCAGCACTTAGTAAAAAAAAAATAGGGAATATCTGAAATTTTCCGTTGCCTAAAAACCAGGCATTGGTGGAGACCTTGGCTGAAAATACTCTCCCACAGAAGGTTCTTCAAGGAACCAAAACGAGCTGTTCCCAGTTGAAAATTGTAGGAATTCATCCAATTCCTGGAGCAGAATCAATCCCAAATCATCCCACTCTTTGAGTGCAAACCCAAGGAGATCCAGAGCATCAATAACACTGCGAGTTAAACCCTTCAAAAAACAAGGGGTTAATGAAACAGCAGAAAAACACATGGAATTTTCTACCAAAAAACCCCTCTGAGAAGTTTATTTGATCACCTCCATCAGCATTTTCTGTACCCACAGATCTCCCAGTGGGAGGTGTCCCTGCCCATAGAATGAGATGGGCTTTAAGATCCCTCCCAACCCAAACCATTCTGGGATTCTCTGAGGATTCTGGGATCTTTATCAAGGAGTATTATCCACTGCATTTTCCCAATCCTCCCTCTTCATATTCCCAAGGCAAGAGCAACATCTGGGGCTGCCACAGGGCTCTCTTTCTCCTTGGCATCGTGTTCCCTAAATGCCCAAACCCACTTTGTCCATCAGGTCAAAACAGATCCCAAAAAATCTTTGAATCCCTCCTGAAAACGTAAGTGGCTTTCTCTGGGATCTCCTCATTCCACGGGAAGGCAGCACAGGGAGACATTTCCCTCCCAGGAAGCTGCAATCCAAGAGCCCTGAGCCCCATCATGTCACACAATGACATTTTTCGCTCTGCAGGAGCAACAGACTTTTTTTTTTCCTGCTTTATTTTTTTTAACATGACTTAAACCAGACAATTGAGTACATTGACGTTATTTTCCTCACTTTCTAGGGAATGTGCAGGAATTCAAAGGGCCTGTTTAGATGTGCTTTGGGGCTGCTCAATGACAGATATTGAGCTCTGCAAACAGGAGCACATTCCATGGCTCCAGGACTGGGATCTGACACTGCTTCCAGCAAAATGCACTGCTCTGCATGCCCGTTCAGGAATTCCACAGCTCTTGGAGCAAAGGCAATTGTACATAAATGGAGCATTCCTGAAAGCACATCCCTTCATTGAAGGCACTCCCTGCTCTCCGAGCTCCTTCAACCCCTGTGCACATAAAAAGGTTGGATGTGATGATCTGGGAGGTCTTCTCCAACCTTAATGACTCCATGATTTCATTCCTCATCCTTCAAACATGTTAACCCAACACACACTGAATATATGAATCTGTGTTAGAATGTTTTGTGTAGGCACCTATGGATGTTGGAATAATTTAATGTCTCATTTAATGTATAATTATACCTTTCTACCTCCTCAACATGCAAATACTGAGTTAAACTCCCTTTTAACATGGAGTGGCCCCTTCCCAAGCATTGCTGACAACTTCCCAGGGAAATCCCAGCCCTGTTTGCTGAGCCCAATGTGTTCCTACCAAGCCACTCCTACATTAAAGATCTCCCAGAGCAAAACTTCCTGGGAGCTGGGCTGTCCAGTGGGCTCAGAATCTGTGGGAGGGACAATCTGACCATGAAATTCCAAAGAACTTCTCCTGCTGTTGCCCATGGAATTCCAGACCTGTTTGGGTAGGAAGGGACCTTAAAGCTCATCCAGTTCCACCCCTTGCCATGGGCAGGGACACCTTCCATTATCCCACGCTGCTCCAAGCCCTGTCCAACCTGGCCTTCACCACTCCCAGGGATGGGGCATCATCCTAGAGGGCTTTTCCAATCTCCAGGACTCTGTGATTCCGCGTCAACCCATTTCATGTCACAGCCTCTGACGTCGCCCGATTCAACACCCTCAGGAGATGCTTTTTTTCCAAGGAACTCTTGATTTTTTCACGAAAGGAATTCACAAACCTTAATAAGACCTAAGGAAGTGCTTAAAAGCAGGCCTGGCATTTCAAAAGCCTCCTTCAGCATCTGTTCCCACTTAATTGCCTTCCCTGCTCCCAGTAGGAGCACAGGGAACATCTCCTGCAAGCCTGGCTCGCGTGCCTTCAATCCAACCCCCACCCAACTGCATCACATTGCAAGTATGTTGGACATAAATATCCCAACGACTCAGCTGGTAACCTATGAGATTCCATACAAATAAATACTAAGATGTGAGGAATTTAAAGGTTTTTCCTCTATTTTTTTTTTTTAATAGAACGGAAAGGAAAAATCTCCTTCCACAAGTTCTTCCACAGCCCCGTCACCACCTGCTCTCTTTGAAGGCTGAGCTGAACAACTCAGGCCTTAGAACAGATTTGTGAGGCCTCTGAGGCTCCTTTTTCCACCCTGGGATAGAAACCAGAACACCAACCCTCACCCCACCTCCATACAGATGGAAGATGAGGAGATGGCCTTTAAATCCCTAAGGAATTTCATGCAGGTGTTTGAGTGGTGTTGTCTCTACCTGTTGGCACCTCTGGAGTACCACAGGGAAGGGGTTGTTTGGATTAAAAGTGCCGCAAGGAACCTGAACAACATATTGGTGCTCGCTCACAAAGTTCTCAGCAGAGAAAAAACAAGGCAGGGAACATCCCAAAATCCCAAACATGACATGGCAGAACAAGCTCCTGCATCACCCCTGGTCCTGCAACACAGGGAATTCCAGGATGGGTTGGGTTGGAAGGGATCTTAAAGCTCATCCCTGCCATATGCAGGGACACCTTCCATTATCCCAGGTCACTCCAAGCTCCATCCAACCTGGCCTTGGGCACTTCCAGGGAGGGAGCAGCCACAGAATTTCCAGGAAATCTTAATTTTAACTGACTTTCTCCCACTTCTACACCAGCTGTTAAATGAAGAACACGAAGGCTCAGAGCCTTCAACCACCTTTAATCAAATCCCCAAGTCTCAGATTAGATTTTCAGAGTATTAAAACTGCTCAATCTCCCTGGACTGGAGTAACATTGGAATTCTTTTGCCAACTCCACTTCAGCATTTCTGTTCTGGCTCAGAGCTGGGATAGCTTTCAAATCTCATTTCAGCTCAGTTTCTGGAATTTGGAAATATCTTCTGGCTATGACCTCACCCTGCCTGGACACATGTTCAGTGTCTCAGCCTGAACACGAATTCCATGGCAAAATCATTTTTGGAACTCAAAATGTCATGGATTTTATGCTCCCTAACAACACCCCCCAAAGTACTTTGGGTTTTTATTTAATATAATCCCAAAGTGGAAGTTTTCAACTCATCTCAAATGCTCTGATTGTCTTTCACACAACGAAGGAGAGAACTCCAGAAACTGAAAGTGGTTTCTTGGAGACCAACAGCTGAAAATTTTCAGTTGAAAACTTGATTTTTCAGTTGCAGAGACATTGGAGCTCTTCCAGTAGTTTCCAGAATGAGTCAAGTAAACAAAACTTCCAACTTGGAGAGATGAAGATGAGCAGAAAGTGTTAAAGGGCTTTAAAATGAAATGTTGGAATTCACTGTATCTCCTGAGTTGGAAGGGACCCACAAGGATCATTGAAATCCAACTCCTGAACACAATTATTCCCCATTTTACTGAAATCCAACTCTGTTAACACCTGAAAATGAAATCCTGGGTGAAAAACAAGGGAACTCACAAAGGTTCATGTGTGGAACTTGTGAGTTTGAACAACTGGGGGTCAAAGATGAAACAAAGATCTCAACAAACACCGCGACCACCACAGCAGACACGGGAATTATTCCCACTGAAACCCTCTGGAAAGGGCATTTTGGGAATTCTGGTTCATTCCATGAGCACGCCAGGCCTCTCCAGCAATTAGGCTGCATCCTAAAGCCAAGCCCAGCCCCACTTACCCGTACCAGAAGCGAGGGTCACTGGAGATGCAGTGGTTGAGATTCCGGTGGGCCAAGGCCTTCTTCTTATTTAAGACAAATTCCTGCAGTTTCATCTTCACTTCTGTACTTGCCACTGCACCTGCAAGGGAAAAGAAATGCAAAAAAAAAACCAAAAACCAAACCACTTTAAAAGAATTTTAAATTCCTAAAAAGATTCCCAGTTAAATCTTTGATTTCCAGGCCCCCCGAAAATACTGCTTTCAAAGAGAAAAGAACAAAGTGCTTCCAGTGAGGAGCTCTCCCTTTTTTTTCCCTTTAGTTTTGCATATAATCACAAGTTCTGTTTGAAAATGGGATGTAATCAGAGCTTTATTTCACTTTATTGAAAGGATTTTACGCTTGGAGAGGAGACACTTGGAATAAAACACTTGTCCAAGGTGTTCCAGCTCTCTTTGAATCAAAGGCAGTAAAGAAAAAGGGTCTTGTGCAAACTCCAGTTGGGAAATGTCCCATCTGGAAGCAGGAGAGGAACAAATCCAATGTCTCACATGTGGAATCTGCCCTGAAAACTCTTGGAAATAGGGACTCCTTTCCTCCAAAGCCTCTGTGCCCACGAAGATGGATGTAACATTCTAATTCATTCCCAAGTGTGCAATCTCCAGCTTCATCCAGAAAATTTAAAGCAGGAGACCTGGGTGATTCTGCAGAGTTAAAATGTCAGCTGTGCAATTCCTACTCACAGTTTCTCTCTACAGTGGAGACCAGGCTGTTTTCCTGCCCTGATGGATCCAACTGCTCATTGGCTT
>WEIV01025174.1:119392-222486 GCA_013390005.1 Calyptomena viridis | reverse complement strand
TGGTTTCTTGGAGACCAACAGCTGAAAATTTTCAGTTGAAAACTTGATTTTTCAGTTGCAGAGACATTGGAGCTCTTCCAGTAGTTTCCAGAATGAGTCAAGTAAACAAAACTTCCAACTTGGAGAGATGAAGATGAGCAGAAAGTGTTAAAGGGCTTTAAAATGAAATGTTGGAATTCACTGTATCTCCTGAGTTGGAAGGGACCCACAAGGATCATTGAAATCCAACTCCTGAACACAATTATTCCCCATTTTACTGAAATCCAACTCTGTTAACACCTGAAAATGAAATCCTGGGTGAAAAGCTGGAGAACTCACAAAGGTTCAAACTTGTGAGTTTGAACAACTGGGGGTCAAAGATGAAACAAAGATCTCAACAAACACCGCGACCACCACAGCAGACACGGGAATTATTCCCACTGAAACCCTCTGGAAAGGGCATTTTGGGAATTCTGGTTCATTCCATGAGCACGCCAGGCCTCTCCAGCAATTAGGCTGCATCCTAAAGCCAAGCCCAGCCCCACTTACCCGTACCAGAAGCGAGGGTCACTGGAGATGCAGTGGTTGAGATTCCGGTGGGCCAAGGCCTTCTTCTTATTTAAGACAAATTCCTGCAGTTTCATCTTCACTTCTGTACTTGCCACTGCACCTGCAAGGGAAAAGAAATGCAAAAAAAAAAAACCAAAAACCAAACCACTTTAGAAGAATTTTAAATTCCTAAAAAGATTCCCAGTTAAATCTTTGATTTCCAGGCCCCCCGAAAATACTGCTTTCAAAGAGAAAAGAACAAAGTGCTTCCAGTGAGGAGCTCTCCCTTTTTTTTCCCTTTAGTTTTGCATATAATCACAAGTTCTGTTTGAAATGGGGATGTAATCAGAGCTTTATTTCACTTTATTGAAAGGATTTTACGCTTGGAGAGGAGACACTTGGAATAAAACACTTGTCCAAGGTGTTCCAGCTCTCTTTGAATCAAAGGCAGTAAAGAAAAAGGGTCTTGTGCAAACTCCAGTTGGGAAATGTCCCATCTGGAAGCAGGANTGGGATGTAATCAGAGCTTTATTTCACTTTATTGAAAGGATTTTACGCTTGGAGAGGAGACACTTGGAATAAAACACTTGTCCAAGGTGTTCCAGCTCTCTTTGAATCAAAGGCAGTAAAGAAAAAGGGTCTTGTGCAAACTCCAGTTGGGAAATGTCCCATCTGGAAGCAGGAGAGGAACAAACCCAATGTCTCACATGTGGAATCTGCCCTGAAAACTCTTGGAAATAGGGACTCCTTTGCTCCAAAGCCTCTGTGCCCACTAAGATGGATGTAACATTCTAATTCATTCCCAAGTGTGCAATCTCCAGCTTCATCCAGAAAATTTAAAGCAGGAGACCTGGGTGATTCTGCAGAGTTAAAATGTCAGCTGTGCAATTCCTACTCACAGTTTCTCTCTACAGTGGAGACCAGGCTGTTTTCCTGCCCTGATGGATCCAACTGCTCATTGGCTTGACAGCCCAGACTCCCAGGCACAGCTCCTGACGGAGCGATGCATCCAGAGTTTGGCAGCAGGACACGTGGAAAATGATGCTTCATCTACACCGTGGTGTAAAGCAGGAGTTCCAAAGGAAAATATCTGGGCTACAAGGGAATGGAAAGGCCAGGAAAACTGTCTGCTCTCCTGGGAATAAGAGCTCAAAGATCACCCCGTGGTATTTTTGGCTCCTGGATCCTCCTCGACGACGTTTGACACACCAGGGAAACAATTTTTGGTCTCTCCTCAAGAGGAGGAAAGTGTAGCATTTCCATGAGGCAGAGCCTGAGGGTGGAATATTGTTCCAACACCAAAACAGTGCTCAGAAGTGTGAAAATCCCCCTTTCCAGAGCCCTGCATTTCACACTTGCTCTGCAAACAGAAGTTTGGTGGAAAGTTTGGCTGAGGAGCTGGAGATAAATCCACGAACAGGTGACAAATTCCTGCTCCAAGGTCTCCAAAAAGCGTCTCCTTTAATCCATCAGCATCTTTACAACAATCCAATCTGGCTGTGTCCTGGCAGTTTGGGATAAATCTGGTCTTTAGAAGACTTGAAGCCAGTTTGGGATTGGAAAAGCTCCTCTTGACTGGAAGTTGGAAGGCCTCAGGTTATCTATAGAAGAGTTTGGATTGGAAGGGATCCTAAGGATCATACAGTCCCACCCCTTGTTATGGGCAGGGACACCTTCCATGGGACCAGGATGCTCCAAGCCCTGGCCTTGAACACTTCCAGGGATGGAGCATCCTCTGGGAAATCCATTCCAGGGCCTCACCACTCTCACAGAGAAAGATTCATTCCTGATACCCCATCTAACCCTGCCCTCTGGCAGTGGGAAGCCATTCCCCCTTGTCCTATCACTCCATTCCTTGTTCCAAGTCCCTCTCCAGATCTCCTGGAGCTCCTTTAGGCACTGGAAGGGCCTCTAAGTTCTCAAGGATACTTCCCTTCTCCAGGCTGGACACCTCCAGCTCTCTCCAGAGCAGAGGTGTTAANCACGTGGAAAATGATGCTTCATCTACACCGTGGTGTAAAGCAGGAGTTCCAAAGGAAAATATCTGGGCTACAAGGGAATGGAAAGGCCAGGAAAACTGTCTGCTCTCCTGGGAATAAGAGCTCAAAGATCACCCCGTGGTATTTTTGGCTCCTGGATCCTCCTCGACGACGTTTGACACACCAGGGAAACAATTTTTGGTCTCTCCTCAAGAGGAGGAAAGTGCAGCATTTCCATGAGGCAGAGCCTGAGGGTGGAATATTGTTCCAACACCAAAACAGTGCTCAGAAGTGTGAAAATCCCCCTTTCCAGAGCCCTGCATTTCACACTTGCTCTGCAAACAGAAGTTTGGTGGAAAGTTTGGCTGAGGAGCTGGAGATAAATCCACGAACAGGTGACAAATTCCTGCTCCAAGGTCTCCAAAAAGCGTCTCCTTTAATCCATCAGCATCTTTAAAACAATCCAATCCAGCTGTGTCCTGGCAGTTCGGGATAAATCTGGTCTTGAAGCCAGTTTGGGATTGGAAAAGCTCCTCTTGACTGGAAGTTGGAAGGCCTCAGGTTATCTATAGAAGAGTTTGGATTGGAAGGGATCCTAAGGATCATCCAGTCCCACCCCTTGTCATGGGCAGGGACACCTTCCATGGGACCAGGATGCTCCAAGCCCTGGCCTTGAACACTTCCAGGGATGGAGCATCCTCTGGGAAATCCATTCCAGGGCCTCACCACTCTCACAGAGAAAGATTCATTCCTGATACCCCATCTAACCCTGCCCTCTGGCAGTGGGAAGCCATTCCCCCTTGTCCTATCACTCCATTCCTTGTTCCAAGTCCCTCTCCAGATCTCCTGGAGCTCCTTTAGGCACTGGAAGGGCCTCTAAGTTTTCCAGGATACTTCCCTTCTCCAGGCTGGACACCTCCAGCTCTCTCCAGAGCAGAGGTGTTAACAAGGAAGGAGAAGAAATTCCACCTCTATCCCACACTCTTCATGTTTCAGACCAGGACAATTTTAGCTGCGTTGCTCCAAATTTTCCAATGTGTGAAAAATAACTGAAGTATCCTCAAAAGCTGAGGTGCTCCAATGATTCCACACCACGGTGCTTCTGAAATAAGTAATTTAAAAATAAAACTGTCGCCATGGGAACGGGATCTTCAACTTAACATCCTCAAATTCCAGGTTTTTTTTCCCTCTACACCTCTGTGTTTCACCCAAAAAGTGCTTTGATCCCACATTTCAGGCATTTTAATTTCCCTTTAGATTACTTCCATGAGGATGGCCAGTGATGAATTTTGCAGAGAAGCCCAACAAAACATGGATTTGATCCATCCAAACATGGATTAAAGACGAGAACAGCAGCGGGGAGTGGGAATGCTCAGAGATTCCAAGCCTTTAGTTCTTCCTAGTATTTCCAAGGAATGAAACCACAAACACACTGGAGCTTGTGAACTCTGCTGTGAAGACTTGGGGACAGGTCTGTGTGTCCAGGTTGGATATTAGGGATAATTTGTCCTCTGATAGAGTGAAGCTTTGGAAGGGGCTGCCCAGGGTGGTGCTGGAATGATCATCCCTTGAAGTGTTCAAAAAACATGTGGATGTGGCTCCTGGGGAAATGGGGTCCATGGTGGTCTTGGAATGGTCTTGAAGGTCTTTCCCAGTCTTAATCATTCCATGGTTGCCAAATTCACAGGAAGGGAGCAGGAGATTCAACGTTCAGGTAATTTTTTTTAGTCTCCAAGACTTTCCTGCTAGAAAAGTTCTGCTATCTTCTTCCTGCTTCCCAGACAGAATCCCACCTCCAGGTACCTTTCCCCCACTTGTCCCACCTTCCCCACAGTGTGAAACCTGGAAGAAGCACTTGCAGAACGGAAACACTTCCAAGTGAAGAACTGAGGACTCGGCTATGCCTTAAAAAGAGTGGGATTCTGAGGAGTGCAGGGTGCATCTGGTGTATTTTATGGGCTTAATATCCTGCCTCCATTAGGAATGCTGCCAAAAATACTTCAAAAACTGTTAAATCAAGGGAAAAGAGGCTATGCTTCCTTTTGCAAAATGCTAAAATGGCATTTAGGGAGACAAAAATGAAGATAAAGCACAGAAATTCTTTTTTTTTTCTTCCCTTCAATCCCTTCTAGCAGTTCCCACCAATCCATGAAGGTTCCTCCAGCTTTATGAGGCTCCTCCATGGCTTCCACCACCCACAAAAGGGAGCTTTGGCCACTTACTCTCTTTTCCTTTCTCCTTGTTTTTCAGCTGCTGGAGTTTCTGCTCTCGGTGCTGCTTCTCCAGCTCCTGCTCCTGCCGGTGCTGCTCCAACTTCCTCTGGTGTTCCAAGAGCTCCTGCTGATGCTTCATGGCCAACATCTCCTGCTGCTGCTGTGGAGAAGGGATGAGGGGAAAAGAGGAAATTACCACCACCAGCCTTCCCAGAGCTGAGCCAGAGGCTGCAGTCAGGTGGCAAGGATGAGTTTAATCCATGGGAACAAGGAAGAGCATCCTGGTCAGGAAGAACCTTGTTTGGGAAAGAGGTGCTTTCACAACCCCTTTGCTGCTGCCAAAGGATGAGGCTGGATCCCAGCTCTGCTCCATGAGCTGTTGGCTGCTCTAATCAGAATCAACTTCAACGTAATTTGTTGCTCAGAGAAGTTGTAGGAATTGGGGCTGCTCCATCCCTGGAAGTGTCCAAGGCCAGGTTGGAGCAACCTGGGATAGTGGAAGGTGTCCCTGCCCATGGCACAGGAACTGGATAGTGTTTGAGATCCCTTCCAATCCAAACCATTCTGGGACTCTGTGATTAATTATAAAAGAATTGCTTCAATATATAAAAAAATAATCCTTCCAGGAATGTCTCCAGAAAGGATTTACCCTCCCAACTCATCCACATTCATGGGAATAATCAAGAGAAATGATGCCTAATTAAGGTCAGGATTTACAAAGCTTCCATCAAATGGGATGTTCAAGGCTGGAAGCACCAAAAGCTCCTGCTCCAGTGCAAGTCCCACCCTGAGCCTCCAAATATCCCAGCACCTGAAAGGTTTCAGTGCACCCACCAAACTCCTGGGAAATTTAGGGTGGATCTCCCCAGCTCAAAGCACCATTTTTGGTTCAGGGGGAATTCCCCTAGGGATTGCAGGTTGATCTGTGCCCTGGGATGGTACCTGTCTGTGTGAGAGAACACCCCGTGTCCTGACAGGAGCACGGCTGGAAAAGCAGGAAACAACCGACACATCCCAGCAGCTCGGAGAGCTGGGAATGGATCCCTGTGGGACTGAAAACTGCTTTTTCTTAAAAAAAAACCCCAGACTGAAACTACCTTTTACCACCTCCCAATTCTATTTGCACCCTCTCCAGCAGGATCCATGCTGGAGCCAACCGTGTGGGCTGCTCTGCTGGCTCCTCCAAACCCCCCGGAATGCTGGAGCACTCCGGAACACTCTGGCTCCCACTGCCAGCCCCACACTCTTTATGTTGGCAGCTTATAAACCAACGGATTCATTTGGAGCTGGCAACTTCCAGCTTCAAATCCCTGCCTGCTGCAGGGAGGGATGAGCCTTCTCCAAGGCTTGACTTAATGGGGGCCTGTGCTCGGATACCACCCACCGCTATGGGATCACAAAATCCCACACGTGGGAAAGGATCAGAATCATGGACTCCCAGAACAGACTGGCCTGGAAGGGACCTTAAAGTCATCTCATTCCAACCCCTGGCATGGGCAGGGATCAAGCCATGGCTGTTAAGACAGGGAAGCTCCTCTCTCAATCCATCCTTCTCCAATCCCTGCACACAGGGCTCCCACCCCACGGACACTTTTTCCTTGAGCACATTTTAATTCCTTTAATTGCGATTCTTCAGGGTGACCTGTGCAGGGCCAGGATGGACTTGATCCTTGTGGATCCCTTCCAAGCCTGGATATTCCGGGACTCCATCATTCATTCGTGCCATTGGACATTTGTCCCATCTGATGCTTCCACTGTGGATGCACTAAAGGGACACAAAAAGGATGGAAAAAAATACCTCCAAGAGGTATTTACAATCTGCCTGGCTATCTGCTGGAGATTTTCCATGGAGGAATACCTGCTGTGCCCGTTCCAAGCAGGCAGACTGTTGCAAAACCCCAAAATCCAATGATTTGCAGCGACTGCACCTATGCTTCCCTTCCTAATTCTATGTAATTTCCCGTAAACAACTGAAAATCCGGGTGATAAAATCCTAAAAAAGGAGGAAAAAAAAGGAGAGAAAACCACTTATTTTTGTTTTCTAATTAAGCAGCAGCTTCTACTAACACATCTCCAGTTGGATAAAAGAGGAGCTTTCCCCACTTCCAACAAGTCCACCACATGTCGGGCTCTCCATGGAAAAGTATGTAAATGAACAATATTTAATGCACAATATGGTAAAACAGGTTTTGTTATTTTTCTGAAATCAGGAGCCTTTTCTCTCCATCTGCAGTCTCCTTGGATTTGCAGGCTCTGCTTCCTGCATGGTTTACATACATTAGGCTGCTTGGGAAGGAGCTGTGCTTTCCTTGACATCTGGAGTGAAACGGGAATGAAAAGCCCAATTTGTAGCTGGATGCTTTAAGGAAGTTTCATTAGGGATGTATTGTTTTAGCACATTCCAATCCTGCTTCCCCCTCAAAGCTTATTCTTGGGAGAGTTTTTACGTTTCCGAGGTGTAAAAAAATAGAAATAAAATAGGGAAGTGACACCGCCGATCGTATCCAGGGAAAATGAGAAGAAATCACTGGTGGTGTCTGGGAAAATGAGCAAGGAAAACCCATCCAGGCGTCTTCTTGGGGCAGGAATGTTTCTCCACACTTAGCAGGAATTTTGATAACATACTTAGGCTGGATATCAGGGAAAGGTTTTTCCCCCAGAGGAAGGTTGGGCACTGAACAGGCTCCCCACGGAATGGTCACTTCCCAAGGCTGCCAGAGCTCAAGAAGCATTTGGACAATGCTCAGGGACACGGTGGGATTGTTGAGGTGTCTGTGCAAGGCCAGGAGTTGGCCTCAATCCTTGTGGATCCTTCCAACTCTGGATATTCTGCAATTCCATGACATAAACCCAAACATTTCAATCGCATTCCCAAGTGAGGGAACCCCCTGGATCTGGGACCGACTGAACCCTCAGAGTGAGGAGCACAGGGTGACAGACACAGGCACTGCCCCAGGGAGCCCAAAACATTGGAATTAGGGGCTCTTGCCAAAATCAATATTTGTAAATATTCCTGACTAAGGGGATTCCTGCATATGTTTAATGTCACTGCTGCCACTGTTCTGGAAAACTGCACAAATATCCAACTGTACCTGGAGCTGGAGCTCCTTTAGCATATATGAATATTCATGGAGGCAATAAGGGGAATGGGGACCATTTCCAGGTATTTATCCACTCTCAAGGAGGACTCAGGGTCCAGTGGATTTTGCCATCACATTCCTCAATTGTCTCCAGTTCTCCAGCATGTCTCCCTGGAATGGGGGCTCACACCTTATCGGTAAAGGCTTTGGCAGCTCCCACTGCACAAGGAAACCTCTTTTTAAGGGAAGTGGAGCCCAAAAGGTTCCTTTTAGTTGTTACAACAGAAGTTTTTGCAGCTGCCCTCCTAGGAACTCTGGGGTTCTGACACCAAATTCCACTGCCCAGAGGATGTATTTCATAGAGACCTCCATAAACGAGTAGCCAAGCATGGAGATCCTTCCTGCCCCCCCGGGCACTTCCTTATTCTCCCATCAGGAGCCAGGCACTGCTCCCTGCCCACATTCCCCTGCCCCTTCCTTCCCATACAACCATCACTTTAAAGGCTCTTCCATCATTTACTTCCTGGTAAAACTGATTAAAATCTGCAAAGCAGGAGAGGTTTGGAAGCTCCTGGGTTTTTGAATGGCTGTGATCAGGGAAAAGGAGACAACCAGGAGCCTGGGTGAGCATATTTTTTAGGGGTAAATATTCTCTGGGATCCAAAGGAGTTGTGTCCGGCTCTGATCCACATCTGAGATCACCTGCAGAGGCTGCTCCACCATGGTGGGATATCAGGATTTCGGGGAGAGCTGGTGGGATGGGTTATTTCTGAGGGATCTTGACTCTCTGTCCCATCCTGTTTACTGAAGTCTCAGGCTGTGGCTCCAATTTCAGGATTCGCTCCCTCGGCTCCATGCCAGCGTGTTTCAGATTTCTCCTGGAGCACTGGAGGCCAGTTGGAATTAATCAGCTCCCCAGGGAGAGCAGGAGGGGGGAAAACATTGTGGCTTCCAGCAGAAGCCAGGACACAAAGATCTGAAGGAATGAGCATCCATCATCCCTTCCCTTGGACACACCGGCATGTCCTGTTCCCGTCACCAGGCAGGGACAGCTGGAATCCCTGCCAGGAACTCCCGTGGGCAGCTCCGCAGGGAAACGATCCATCCTAGCCGGCAGCTTCCCGAGCAAGAGGCTGATCCTGGTCAGTTCCCACTGGGAACGTCTGGTGCTTAAGTTTTTGAGGCTCAAATGTCTCCAGGACCGGGAATGACTGTTGTGTTCCCTCCTCGCCAGCTCTGGGTGATAAGATCCCACGTTATTACTTTGGCAGCCTCTTATGGATATATAATGTTCTATCTCAGCTTCCTCCACCTCTCCTAAAAGGCTGGAATACCTGAATGCCTGGAATGCTTTTGCACGTGCCTTTTGCTCCCTGACTCCCACTCCAGCCTCTCTCCAAAAGCAGAATATCCAAGAGCCTTTCCAGCACACTCAGTTCCTTCTTCCATTTTCCCCTTTTAAAGGTGAGAAAAACTCCTTTGCCTTTGCCTCCGCTGGACTTTCCATGGTTTTCATTGAAGGGGAGGGAATAAGGAACAGGGAACACCAACCCCCATAATGGATGGCAACAAGTAAATCAACAAATTCCTGTAAACCAAAGAACGATAGGAATTCCTTAAAGGAGGAGTCCCTGCTCTTTAATGCTAAATAAGAGATCCAACCTCAGTTCCTGGAGGAACAGTTACATCCTTTGGGAACTGGTTTGGGGTTCAGGGAGCAGAGGAGCTGGAATGGGAATGTTATGCTAAAACCAGCAGGATCCACTTGGGTGTTTCTTTCCTCCTGCTCAGATTCTCTGTGTGTTTCCTTTGACTAATTCCAATTATCTTGTAAGTTCAAAAATAAGATCAAATTGGAGCTGAATATTCAGATGTGGGAACTGCAAAATATCCCTTCTCCTGCTGTTTACTTCAGAATTCCAAGCTGAATAGAGAAAAAAATAATCACTGTGCCCCAAACAGGTTTTACTCCAGAAAAACCTCAAAAAATCTGCTCCTTCCAACCAACAAAACGTGAAGAAACCGAAAGGAAACATTTCTTTTTTCCAGTTAAGTCTGTAAAGACAAGTGCCGACAAAATTCCCTGGCTCAGCACTACTGCTTCAGTCTAAACACTACCAACAATGTCTGGATGGTAGAAAGATGCCCAAATTATCCCAAAGATCCTGAACCCAAAAGATCCTGAATTATCCCAGCCTTCCATGTACAGATTTATCCTCATGGCTCTTGGAAAAGATCCTGAATGTGAGGCTGAGAGAAGTCACCACCCAGAGACAGCAAATTCTCTGATCTTCCCCGAGTTTGCCCCAGGGTCACTTCCATCAGAAGTTAAGTTTTGCAGGATCCAGGCCTGAGTTTTGGAGGGGGCTCCGTGTGGCAGGAGAAGGTCCCTGAGAGAGAGCACGAGATGTCCAAGAAAAGAAGGAGCACATTCCAACGCATCAAAGCCGTAACGAGGCACAAAATGTTCAGTCTGGATTTTTCCCACTGACTATACCCAGCTGCAGCTTCCCAAGATGAACAATCCTCTCATCCCAGGATGCAGTCAGGAGTGGACACCTGGTATCTCCAGGCTTTTTAAGCTCCCCTGGAAAATGGTGCAGGCCGGGATGATCCGGCTCCCTGTGGAAGAACGGCACAAAAATGAGCAGAGGGAGCTCCTCCACTGCAGGAACACTCAGGAATGGGAGCTGGGATATCAGGAGAGGAGAAGGAAGTTTGCCCTTGCAAGGGTCCACGGGAAGCAGATGCTTTGCAGGAATCAAAGGGAAGGTGCCAACCAGCACAGCTCCAAAGGATCAGGAGATGACACCAATCCCATCAGCAGGACTGAAACAGGTCTGGTTTTTCCTGTGGAGTTGGAATCAACATGGAAAGGTCACCAAAGAGGAGCTCTGGGCGCTGTCAGGGCTATGCTGATTTGGGCCCAAAGAGGTGTCACAGAAACATGGAATGGGTTGGGAGGCACCTTAAAGCCCATCCCACATTCCCTGCCACGGGCAGGGACACCTTCCACTATCCCAGGTTGCTCCAAGCCCCGTCCTTGAACACCTCCAGGAATGTCCTGCAGGCCATTCCAGGGCAGGTGGCTCCACATGAAAGCCAAGAGCAGCTTCTCCCTTCAGCATCAACACCATAACTATCAGGTCTAGACATCTTTGGGAAAAAATTACATTCCTTTACAGCACAGCAAAATCCGTCTGGGAGATTCCCCGAAGGACTTTTACTCTCTGGAACCAAAGAAATGGCCAGAGTTTCATCTCGTGTCTCTGAAGGAGAGGCCGACACCTCACATGTGTTACCACCCTCACTCCATGCAGGAAATCATGTATCCATGGAAAGAGAACAATTCCACGACCACTCCACAGCGAACATCCTTACAAACCTTCTTTCTCTGTTGCTGCTTCCATGCAAACCTATGGTTTTCCTGCCATGGGAAAACTTCTCTACTGAAGCACAGAAAGTCTTTTCTCAGATGATGGATTCCAGGTCCAGGAGGAGTTGGGAGGCTGAGCTGTGCTATCCCATCACCACCTGGACACTGCTGGTCTCTCCCATCCCGTGCTCCCGCCGACATGCGTCACCATCCTGAAGAAGTTTCCGGCTCTAGCTATAAAACAGCCGGAGCTGAGAAGAGCCCTGCTCCAAGCTCGGACAGAGCACATTAACCACATTCCCCACAACGTCCTTCCTTTTCTCCACTGAGCTCACACTTCCCAAGGAGCCTCTGGCCCTGCCAAGCACTGATCCTGCCCCTCTCTTCCATCATCTTCAGCCCCTTGATCAGAAGGCAAACGGAAAAGCTTTCGGTAACTTCCAGCTGATCTTGGCTGGGAATGAGTGACTCAGAAAGGAAAAAATTCCCTGTTGATCCCTTTGCAACCAAAGGTCAAGCAGAGCACATAGTGGGACCTGTGGAGAGGCTTTCCACCATCTCACCGGTGCCAGGCTCCTTATTCCACCCTTGGCTTTGTTTGGGAAGGGAGACTGGAATATTGTCAGAATCTACCAAAGCACACTAGATTTTCCACTCCCATCTCCCTGAAGGGAAGTGGCTTCAGGACAGAGGAGTCACTGCCTCTGCCTCCAGTGCCATCGGCTCTGGCATCCTCTCCTGCACCACATTCCTATGTCCAGCCTCAGCAAATCTGCACAGCTGAGCTGGAGCTGTGGGACAGTCTTCCCTGCTCCGGAGGGTGGAAATTCTTCAAAAGGCTCAGCTTATTTTAACCTAAGCACATCAGACTTTTCACAGGATCATCACAGAGTGGTGAAGAGATCTTAAAGACCACCCTGCTCCGACATGGCCAGAACACCTCTCACTGACCCAGGCTGCTCCATCCCACCTCCAATCCCACTTCCCAGGAAAGGACTTCTTCTTAATATCCAACCTAAACCTGCGCTCGCTCAGTTTAAAGCCATTCCCCCTTGTCCTCTCTCTCCATGCCCATATTTTCTTGTGACCCTCCACATCCCTCCATGTCCATCCTGGAGCCCTTCCACAAACCCTTTTCCCCTCGTAGCCTGGCTCTCTCCAAATGGCACCATCCTGGGGAATCTGCCACCTTTGTGTGAAGGCCAAAAGCCAGGACTGGGACACACCACCATCCCACCATCCTCTCCTCCTGCACGAGGTCAGATGATTATGGAATCAAACCAAGTGCTGGAAAATGCCACAACTGCAGCTTTCAACAGGAAAAAGTTATCTCTGGAATAAAAAAAAACCAGCAAGCCAAGCCAGCATTGTCCACCCCAAATTTCACTTAGTTAAGAAGATGTTTCTTACACTCAGGCTTTGTCTGGAGGGTAGGAGAGATCTTAATTCCCATCAAATCCCAACAGTCTGACCGTTCCCACTGACACCATGGCAATAAAAGGAATAAAACCCAATCCACGATTTTTCCTGGACTAAAGGGCCTAAAGGGGCTCTAGGAGAGCTGGAGAGGGACTTTGGACAAGGTTCTGGAATGCCAGGACAAGGGGGAATGGCTTCCCTGCACCTACAGTCTAGTTTTTGAGAGCAGGTTTAATCTAAAAGTCACCTAAACGTCTTTTCCAAAAAAAAAATAAAGCATCACAGGAACACGTGGGTGGGTTTGGAGGTTATTTTCTTTGAGAGGGTCTATCTCAATAAGGTGCTGTTGGATTTTTAAGGCAACTCCAGTCACACCAACACACTTCCTAAAACTGAGGATCACGTGGGAGGTCACACTTTAGTACAGGCTTAAATCATCCCTGTTTTAAGTATTGTAAGCCCAGCTTAGACATGAGAGGAAGGACTTCATTCCCTCATGGTCTGGATCTACTGTGGCTTCTCAAAATCACATCTCAGCCCCTTCTCACTCAGATTTTGACTTGAATTAGAGCTTTAAAATGAAAGCAAATATGTTTCTGTCACCGGTGCTTGGAGCTTGTCCATTCTTTTTAACAGAGCCTTTCTTATTTTTAACAGAAAAATAACTAAAAGCACATGGAATCACAGGGAAAGAATGGAACTATCTGTCACAGAAATTCCCTAATCCTTTCCCCTCCAGGGATCCAGAGATGCTGCAATGGTGCTTGTGGAGAAATGTGCATATATAAAAAAACTGTGGATAGAGAATAATTCCATTATTATTCCATTATAATACACAATTTTTACACTATCACTCTATATTATCCCACAGACACATGTCATGCCTCTGGAAGTGGATATATAAACGTATTTACACACGAGCACCTCTGTCCTGACAATCCTGACAAAATCCACACAGGATCCACTAAGGACAGGCTTTGCCCTTAATCAAACCTCAACCAGGAACAGTTTTTCCCGATCCAAACTCTCTGTGCTGAAAAGTCTGTAAATAACATGCCATTAAGTTTTAATCCCACCTTCCCTGCTCTGCCATGCATTTTGTATTCCAATGAAAGTTCTGGAAGGTTGAATGGAGGTTGCGTTTTAATATTACATGAAGGCTATTTACCATGTGCAGCACTAATCCCCCTTTGCAAAAGAAGCCTGTTGGCACTTGGGAAAGCTCACGTTGCCATAGCAATATTCCAGCACTGGGAAGTATTTATAGAATGTCCAATGCTTGCACTATGCAACAGCCATCTTCCAAACTGGACTTCCAACTGATCCTGGGGTGCTGTCCCACGCAGGGCAAAGCCTAATCCCAGAAAGTATGGAATTGTGCAGATCTATGCAATGCCTCTGCATTCCCTGTTCCAGCAAGACACTCCATGGGCCAGATGTTTGGGCTGCACCTTGGCAAATGTCCAACGAGCAGTTTGGAGAATCCCAGAAGGTCCTTCCGAGTTGGAAGGACCCTCAAGGATTATTGATCCAACTCCTGGCTCTGCACAGGACACCTCAACAATCCCATCATATCCCTGAGAGCATTGTCCAAATGCTCCTGGAGCTCTGGAATTACTGCCCTGGGGAGCCTGTTCCAGTGTCCAGCCACCCTCTGGGGGAAGAACCTTTTCCCTATATCCAGCCCCAAGCTCCCTGACACAGCTCCAGCCATTCCCTTAGTCCTGTCTCTGCTCCCCATGGACATCCCTTTATGTGCCACTCTGCTCCCAAATGTGTGACAAAAGTAACAGACCACCTCCTGTTGGGTTACATTCTACTGGAATTTCCCAGCTGGTGCATTTTTAGTGTTAAGCTCCCTGAACAGAGCTGGAGAAGGGTCTGGAGCACCAGGAGCAGCTGAGGGGGCTGGGGGGGGCTCAGCCTGGTGAACAGGAGACTCAGAGGGGACCTGGAATTCTCTCAAACTCCCTGACAGGACGATGGAGCCAGGTGAGGGTCAGGCTCTGCTCCCAGGGAACAAGGAACAGGATGAGAGGGAACAGCTTCAAGCTGCACCATGGGGGTTTCCTGTGTGGAAAGGGTGGTCGATCCCTGGCACAGCTGCCAAGGGCAGTGGTGGAGTCCCCATCCCAGGAAGTATCCAAAAATCACATGGATGTGACACCTGGGGACACAGCTCCATGGTGGAACTGACCCAACAGAGCTGGGTTGGCAGTTGGTCCAAATGACCTTGGAGACATTTTCCAACCTCGGTGATCCCAGGATTCCAGGAGGACCCGGGGCAGGTGCTGGTGCCTTACCTTGATGTGCTCGTGCAGCTGGGCCTCGTGCTGCCGGGAGAGCTGCTCGTGCTGCCGCTGGAATTCCGCGATGAGGATCTGCCTCTGGATCTGCTGCTTCTGCTTCAGCGCCAGGAGCTCCTGCTGCAGCTGCTGCTCCCGCAGCGTCGGCTCCGTCACCGGCATGGAAAACTGGTGGTCCAAGCGCAGATCCATCGGGACTGAAGTCGGTGCAACTTGCAAGGGCAGTGCTGTGGTCACATCAACTGCAATGTGGGAACACAAGAGGAGAGGTGAGTGCATCTCCCATTCCCACAGGGATCCCATTCCTGAGCTGTGTCCTTGAGGAACCAGGGATTGAGTCAACAGCAGCAACACTAAACCCAACAAAGCACTCCAGGAATTCAGGGATCAGAAGTTTTCCACTTCCTACAAGCAGGTGTTTGCTGAAAGCAAAGGGTCCCAACACATCACGTGTGACCCTCTTTGACACCATCTGTGTCTCCCATTCCACACATTCAGCATCCCTTGAAATACGAAGGATTAGGATTAATCCAAGGCTTCACGGAAAGGATTCATCTTGACTGATGATGGATGAAGTGATGGACTTCCCTTGGTCAGGAACACAAGCTTCTCACTTTAGGAAAATTAAGGAGAAAACCACTGTTTGCTGCGTCATAAATCCCAGGATGGTTTGGGTTGGAAGGGACCTTAAAGATCATCCCACTCCGTCACCCTCCCAGGGGAGAATTTCTTCCCAATATCCCATGTAACCCTGCCCTCTGGTAGTGGGAAGCCATTCCCTGTGTCCTGTCTCCCCATCCCTTCTCCAAAGTCTCGTCTCCAGCTCTCCTGGAGCCCCTCTAGGCACTGGAAAGGGCTCCAAAGTCTCCCTGGAGCCTCCCTGCACAGGGAGCAGCTGCAGGGCTGGTGACCACAATTCCCATTCAGAGCCTGGGCAGAAGCTGCGTCATTCCCGATCGTCATTCTCGACTTTTTACTATTTCAGGCTCAAAACAAGCCACTGTTTCCAATGCCAGGAGCTTCCCACAGAACCCTCCCAACGCAATCCCACCCTCTCTGCCCAGCAGACACATCTCCAGGACAAACCAAGCCTGTGTTCTCAGGAATATTTTATGGAAGAATCGAAAACTGCTTTTCTAGGATCTGCCTTGAGAACACATTCCAACAATGGGATTCATGACGTCAGCAAAGGCACAAAGCCGATATTCAGGGTGGGAATGAGAAATGCCAAAGCCCTGAATTAGGAGCCAGGATGGTGATTATGAATAATAAACCATCTCATGGGCTCTTCCTGCCTTTTCCTTCCCTGTAGGAATTTCATTTTTAATGTATTTATTTTTGTTTTCCCCTCCATGGTCAAGTTTCCATAATTTGATTCCAGGGCTCTAAGGTCTCCCTGGATCCTCCTCTTCTCCAGGTGAACACCCCCAGCTCTCCCAGCCTGACTCCAGAGGAGACATTACAAACATTTCCCATAAAGGCTGGAAATAAAGACATTATCCCAGAACTCCTATGCTAGGTTCCTTCCATGCTTCCACTTCTCCAAAAGTCCTCTGAATTTGGAACAGATAATGGGAAGGTGACACTAAACCTGTGAATACACATTCCAACAGAACTAAGTCAAAAGTGAATTTTCTTCCCCTTCTCTGAGACAACGTTTTCACGCTGGTCCTTAAAGGATGAAAATACGGGACGAGTCCTCAAAATGCAGCAAAATGTAACAAAAATATTCCTTCCTGACTCCTTTTCCTTCAGTAATTCCCTCTGGAGAAGGGAGGAATCACATTGCCCCCCCCCAAATCTGCTGTGAAACCCTGGGAATGAGAGTCTGCTCAAGGCTGGGGAAAAAAATGAGCTCCTTCTCAGCAGCTCCAAGGGGATGGAAAGTACAGACACACCAGAACATAAATCATGTGCTCCCAAAATCCTGATAAAACAGCATTCCAGCTCCTGCAGCAACTCTCTGGCACCTGGGGCTTTCCCAACATCTCTGCCAACAGCTTTTAAGCACTATCAAAAATAAATCCAAAGCCAGAGGATGTCCTAAGTATTCCAAACTCTTTAATGCTGTCATGGAAATGAGCCCCATCCCACCCTGCTGTATCCATGGATCTCCCCTTCCGAGCATTATTTTGAGGTCATTCATCCCTGGAGAAAAGCAAAAAATCATGTGTTTATTCCCTGACTTTATTCCTGAGGGTCCAGCAAAAGCTTTGGATTTTTAAAGAATTCCCTGTATTTTGAAAAACCTTTAAGTACCAAGTTGCTGCTAGCAGGAATGACTTTGGCATGTTGGGAGCATGGAACTACAAAGTCACACGGAACACCGTTCCTATAACCCATCACCGTCCTTTTCCTTGGAATCAGCCTGGAAAAGAAGGCAAGCAGTGAGTGCAGCCAAAGGAGCATCTGAGGTGGTTTATTCCGGAAGGAGGATTTGTGTCAGTGGAGTGTCACTAAGTTTTTGGGAATTCAACCAATCCCCCCCAGCCAGTGGAAGGCACTGCCATCCGGAACAGCAGCCGGGCAGTCCTGAGATCCTTTTCCAGTGGGGCTCCTGCTTCCCAAGATGCCAAAACTCCCTGAAACACTGAAGGATGGTGAGATCAGAGCTATAAATAGCAACAAGCTACTGCAGGATCCGCCTGCAGGGCTGGGATAAAAGCAGAGGATTTTGTGTGGAAAGCGGAACCGAGCCATGGCACAACATCCTTGGAGCTGTGAGATGCCCCAAATATAAGGAGAAATTAATAGGAGAGAGGGAAAATCCCACCTTACCGTGTGTGTTCAGCTTATTCCTTACCTAGGAATGCCCCAGGCTGGACTGGAGGAGCCCCAAGAATACTCCAGGAACGGGTGGTGGGAGCAGCAGCCACGACATCCCAAACATTCCAAGGGGGAAGGCACAGCCCTGCCATGCTTTCCCTGGATCCACCAGGGCAAACTGAAGGACCAGCACAGAACCATGGAATGGTTTGGGCTGCAAGGGACCTTAAAGATCATCCCATTCCAAAACCACACAGTGGGGTGGGACACAGGGAGAAATAGTTTCCTTTGGTTTACTGAATTCTTCCTTTTACTGCCCCATTTTCAAGGAGCAGGATCCCAGGGAGGGTGTTTAGGGCTGGAATAACTCAACGAACCCAAACATCATATCCCAGATAATCCAAAGGACAATGAGCTGGAGAAGTCAGAGTTTTCTCACTCCAGGGACAGGAGAGGCCTCTGCTCCATAAGGAAAAATGGAGCAGCAGCATTCAGAGGCAGGTCAGCACATGGAATTCTTGGATAGTGTGCGTGACCACGGAGGCAGCCTGGATCCTTCCTGGGAGCACCAGCAGCAGCTGAGGTTTCCCAGGAGCTCCACACACGCTGCACTTCAGCAAGGGCTGGAGTCATTCCCCGCTCCGAGAATATTTCCTGCTCTATGAATGGGAACCAAAATGAATCATCCCATGGAAACACGGCGGGAGGCAACAGATGGAGCTTTGAATGTCACTCCCTCATTCATCACCAAGGAACTTTGTGCTGATCACCACTGAGACCTGGAGCCATAATAAGACTCTAGATTTCCATATCCAGCTTTTTTGGAGCCTGATTCCTTCCCTGAAAAGATCTCATTGGCATTTCTTAGAAACCTGCAGGCCAATTTTATTCTTGATGATAAGAGGAAACTTGAAGAGCAGCCCACTTCTACTGTCTCCATCTTGGATTTAAAGCATTCCAGAATGTCCCTTTGCTTGAAGAAAAAGAAACCCCACCAAACCACATTCACAACAGACAAGCAAACGACATTTTCCAATGTTTTTGTAGGATCCTAGAATGGTTTCGCTTGGAAGGGATCTTGTTTCAACCCTTTTTGCCTCAGGGCAGGACATAAACTTCCATGGATAAATATCTGAGTCTTTCCTTAATGAGAATAAGAAAAGTTCAAGGCCAGGATCAAATCCTTGATGGCACAGATGTCTCCAGCAGAGATGTCTCCAGCAGATGAGCCAGCGCAGGATAAGAGAAGATCCAAAGGGATCCAGTTTCACCACCTCCTTTCCAACCATTATCCTGCTCTGTCTCCTCCTTGGTCTCATCAGTGACATCCCAACAAATGAGTGCCTTGGATGGTGCCAGAGCTTTTAGTGGAAATAAAGATAATGGAATCAAAAGAGTTGCTTTGGACTATTTCTCACTTCAGACTTCACAGAGTTGTGGGAAGCCTTTCCTTCCATCCTTTCCTTGCACGCTGGCCGTGGACAACCAAAACCTCCACGCTTCCATGGAAAAAAACATTTAAATAAACACCAGGAAACCACAGGTTGCCCAGAGAAGCTGTGGCTGCCCCATCCCTGGAAGTTTCCAAGGCCAGGGTGGAGCAACCTGGGATAGTGGAAGGTGGATGGGCTTTCAGGTCCCTTCCAATCCAAACCATTCTGGGCTTCCTGGGATTCCTGAGAATGTAATTTCATCTGCCTTCTTGTTTCAAGCTTCAATCAGCAATTGAGCCTCTTTGATCCATTGGGAACTTCCCACCCTTACTCCCAAGAGAAAAGGGGATTGAGGGAAGCTCAGATACACTTCTGAAGAGCCAAACCCACATGGATTCCTCACATGCTTCTCTCTAATCTCACTCCGAAATTCCTCCAAGGGATAATGAAACTTCAGAGAAGAGAATTAAACACAAGGGAGATGGAGCAGAAGCCAGAAAGTCTCATCCTGAGATTATCCATGAAAAACTTCCCATGACGAAAAGGAAATCCAGCCGGCTAGACAGGCATAGGGGAATTTGAGGGACACCCAGTAAAGGTGGAGTTACACAAACACCTGGATCTTCCTACCGGTTCTCTGGAGCCTCCAAAGGGATGACCTCTCCATGAGCAAGAAAAGCCAGCAGGGACACAGCAGGAATGTCAAGAGTTAGTGAATTCCAGGAGGAGAGGAGCCATCACATCTCCTGCTTGCTCGGATGCTCTGAGGAAGGATTGTTTTCCCTTTGTTTTCCCATTACAGCTCCTGTCAAAGCCCAGCGGTGCCATTCCCGTAGCCGGAGGGATCCTGGGGCAGAGTGGCCAGGATGATGTGATGGGAGCTGAAGGGCAGGTGGGAATGGTGATAAAAGCAGTTCTGGCTCCAGGGCAATGCTGTCAGCTTCCAAGGCCATAGATTGGGGCTGGGAGAGCAGAGTCACCTCCCTGCTGTGGAGAAGGAAAGGCTGCTCCTCTGCCAAAACCCAATCCTTGCTCTCCTGCTTGTGAGAGAGAAAAAGCAGGAGCAGGAATGTTGCTGGAGGTCTGGGCACCACGAGGCAAAGAGGTGATGGATAATCACACTCTGGGATCAGCAGCTGGTGATCCCATAGGAACGGGAGCTTTAACCAACAGCTCAAGACCTAATGGACCAATTTATTTAGGAATTAGGCCATGGAACGTTAACTCCTTAAGATCCCGGGATCCCAGAATGGTTTGGATTGGAAGGGACTTTAAACCTCATCTCATTCCACCCCCCGCCATGGCAAGAACACGTTCCACTGGACCAGGCTGCTTCCAAGCCCCATCCAACCTGGACTCAAACACCTCCAGGGATGGGGATCCTCCAGGGCTCTGGAGAGAAGGTGAAAGAGGATAGCCTTCCCTCTTCCATATAATGTGGAGGAATGGGGGTGTAAACCCATACAAGCTCCCACTTCCCCTCTTATTTTCTTCATCAAACTTTCATTCCCTTCTCTTTGATATCTGTATCTCCCAAAATCCTGTTCATCTACTCCAACCAAAGTGAGGGGGGAGCAAGTCTTATTATGTTGCTTCAAAGTGTTGCTTCAGACTGTGGAACCTGGAGCTGGGATTAGGGATTTTGGCAAATCACACAGTGCCTTCTGTGACAGGCTCTGCTCCAGCTCCAAACTTCTCTGCAAACTTGACTACAGCCTGATCCTTGTCCCAAAAACAACCCAAGATGCTGTGAAAAATCCAAAGGTGAGAGACATAAAATATCTATATAAGGCTGGAGATCCTGTATGCACCTAAAATAACCATGACTCACTTCTCAGACCACTTGAAAATAAGATAAAAAGACTTGGAAAGAAGCTGGAGAGGGTTCAGGGATTCAGGAGACCGAGGCTTAAGAGGACACAAAAGGCTTCCAGAAGGTTGGAAGAATGAGATCAAAAGGCCATTCAGGTAACTGAGGAACACCTGAAGAAAAAAGGAAGTTTAAGAAGGTTAAATTGGATTCAGTGGTACCTGGAGACAAGTAGAGATGGAAATTGCCTCCCTAGAATACTGAAAACCCTCGTTATTATCAATACTGATGGAAATGGGATGGTCAGTTCTTCCATTCACTTCAACATTCCTGGACAAAAAGCTGTTTAAAGAAGGTATCCAAAGCCAGCAGATAATCACTGCCTTCTTTAGATCAAGTTCCTGTCAGACACCAGCACCCAATTAATCCCTTTTCCATCAAATCCACCAAACAATTTTACATTAGTTGTATTTTTAGGCCACTTTGATGAAACCCTGTGTGCTCCACAGGTTCATCTCTCAAGCCTGTGAACTGGAACAAGCCATCCTTGCAGGAAAAGCCATAGCCAGCTGAAATATTCCTAAAAATATACCTAAAACAGAACACCATGAAGGAAAACTGTTGCCCAGAGAAGCTGTGGCTGCCCCATCCCTGGAAGTGTCCAAGGCCAGGTTGGATGGGGCTTGGAGCAACCTGGGATAGTGGAAGGTGTCCCTGCTCAGGGCAGGGGTTGAGTCCTCATTCCTGGAGGGATCTAAAAGTGTGTGGATGTGGCCCTTGGGGACATGGCTTAGTGATGGCCTTGGAAGTGCTGGGGAAATGTTTGGGCTTGATGATCTTAAGAGGTCTTTTCTAGCCTTAATGATTCCATGATTCTATCCCATGTAAGGATGGATCCATGAGGGACTATTAACAAAGGCCAATATTTGCACATTGGGAGAGCAGCACATTAATTAGAAAGGAAGTTCTTGGACTTAATTTTCAGAGCAAAATTATCTAAACAGTCCAAAGCAGTGCTGTTTTCCAAGGACACTGAGCTGGTTGGATCAACAGAGGCAGTTTCAGATCATAACTTAATTAATAAATAGGACAGAACTAGATAAACCCAACCAAAGTTCCAGCGTTACAGTCAGTTTGATCACCAGTGTGTGTTTAGAGGATGCAAAATTCATTGTTGACCTTATCTCAACTTTGACTCCCTTGCAGGATCATCACTCTGTCAGAAATGCCACCTCAGTATTTTTAGGTGACAGTACATTTGTCTGTACTGTACATAACTGGTGAGAAAACTTGTTCTATTTTGTAGGTCACTCGGTTTTACCATCTGCCTTGATTTCTGCTTAAGGAAAGTGTTGCTTCTGAAATCCTCAGTGTAATGCACAATTTTAAGGATGTCGTAACCAGCAGCAGCTTGGTTTTGTATCATCTCCATGGAAATGCACCTGGTTAATGGAAAAAGGTATCATTGAAAGCTTGGGGATGGTCAGTGCAGATGGGAGCACGTTAAGACATGTCTGTCCACCACCACCATCTCCTGCAACAGGGAGTGACCTGCAGGAATCCCTGCCAGAGCCATTCCTGGAGAGCCTCAAAGGCACAGAATCATGGAATGGTTTGGGTCAGAAGGGACCTTAAAGCCCATCCAGTCCCACCCCCTGCCATGGGCAGGGACACCTTCCACTATCCCAGGTTGCTCCAAGCCCTGTCCAATCTGGCCTGGAACACTTCCAGGGATGGGGCATCCTCTGAGAAATCCACTCCAAGGCCTTACCACCCTCACAGCCAAGAATTCCTTCCCAATATCCCATCTAACCCTGCCCTCTGGCAGTGGGAAGCCATTCCCCCTTGTCCTATCTCTCCACGTCCTTACAAAAACTCTCTCGTAGGTAAATATTTGTCAGTCCTCTACAATAACTTTAAAAAAAAATAATGTGAAAAGAAGTAAAGCTTATTAATAAACTAAACCCAGGGTGGGAGAGATCCTTCCCTGCAAAGCTTCTCCTCTCCCAGCCCATCTCAGAGTCTGAAGAAGCTTCACCAGCCACATTGACAGTGCCAAAACAAAGTGCAACGACAACTCACTGATCCTTGGGAAGGAAAACACACAATCATTCAGCAAGGTCTTGGAATTTTCTAGCGGATTTGTCCTTGTTTTGACCATAATCTCCCAAGTGATGCCAGCAGCAAACCCATCTGGCGCATGCAAGACGAAATGTCTGCTGCTTGTGACGATCGACGCCTCAGAATTAGCATTTGCATTAAGATCTGGTTTGCAACGGCTTAAAGAACAAACAAGTTGAGCTGCACTTAAAAGATTTCACTCCTTCAAACCATTTTATACCCAGGAAGTCTAAATCTGGTTATAGCTGAAGGAGAAAGGGAAAGGAGTGAAAACCAGGAGCGACAAACTTCATAATATCAGGGAATGGTGTGGGTTGGAGGGACCTTAAAGCTCATCCCATTCCAGCCCTGGCCATGGGAAGGGACACCTTCCACTATCCCAGGGTGCTCCAAGTCATGTCCAGTCCCATAATCCTTACAGATCTCATAGGCTCCATAAGCCCTGGAGACTCCATAGGTCCCACTGGCCCCATAGGCTTTAACACAGCATCCACCTGCTGGAATTTTCTTTAATAATCCAGTTTGTGGGACACAAAATCCCTCAACTACCACCACGCCGGTGTTGATGGTGTTGAATCCATTAAGGAGGTGACACTTTTAAGCTGGGTTTAACCTCTCATTTCTGTTGAAATCAGTAACGTCCTCAATACCTGCTGACAGCTCTATCCATCCAGAGAGGCACAGCTTAGTGTTTTAGTCATAAACCAGCAGTTAATATTTAATTCAAAGGTGTAAATAAAACCCTGAATTATGTAACAGCTCCTTAGAAGCTGAAATTTTCATCGCATGCAGGAACTTATTTTGTGGGATAAAGAGCAAAGCGTATTTTAAACAGCACAAAAACTTAATATCCAACATGTCTGAAAACCCCAATCAAAGCTGCTTTAAAAGGACTAGAATTTGTCTTAATATTAAATGACTTTTATATCACGTGTAATTCTTACTTGTCTGTCATCCTATTTAAAAATCCGATTTCTTTTGTGCAACAGAACTCCAGTGTAATTCCTTCACCAGCAGCAGTAACTTCGGTAGAACTTGCAGCCAAACCTCTGCATTGCAGCCCAAATTAGTTAAAAATAATATTAATAAATAAATAATAAAATTAATCTTTAAAAGAAAAACACCAAGGGAAAGACTACATTGCTAAATCTAAGAGAAACAGTGCAAAAAAGCTTCTGTTTGGCAAAATGAGTATTTGAGTACATGAGTATTTACAAGCTTCAGGAATTTGGTGGGATTCAATGATGGACAAGTTGCCAAGGAAATGCATTTTCTAATTCTCCACTGCAACCCAGCAAACAGCAGCAGAACTCCAAAGCTCCCCCCTCTGTGCCAAAGAACACAATTTCTGCTGGAATTGGGTTCTTGTAAAGAGAAAACAGTTTTCCAACAAATGGGGGGGGGGGTGGAATATGAGTAAACCACAGTTTTGACCCGGAAAATGTGTAAGTGGCATTTGTGAGGGAATATTTGGGAAGGAGAGGTGGAAGTGGTGTCTGTAATCAAGTTCTCCTGGAATTCCCCACTTCAGACTAGGGTAAAGGACCAGGGTTAGACGGAATATTGGGAAGAAATTCCTCCCTGTGAGGATGGTGAGGCCCTGGCACAGGTTGCCTAGAGAAGCTGTGGCTGCCCCTGGATCCCTGGAAGTGTCCAAGGCCAGGTGGGACTTGGAGTAACCTGGGATAGTGGAAGGTGTCCCTGCCCATCGATGAGGTGGAACAGGTCCCTACTCACCCAAACCAGTCTGTGATTCCATGATTCTCTGAGTAGCACTTGGGATGGGCCAGGTGGAAACGCTGCTTCCAAGCTGAACATTCCAGAGCTTTGCTGCCATAAATCCCACCTGATTTTCTCTTTTCATCCTGACCAGTGGATCCTCACTAGTGAGGCTTCAGGAGAGGCCAGTTAAAGCAGAGTGGAGCGATCCACATGTTCCCAAATCAAAATAAAACACCAATTTTCGTGGTGGTTCCCTGAATTCCCTGTTCCACTGACCGAGATGAAACAACTCACTCCAGACACTGCACACACTTGGCTGCACATGAACCCAGATGAAGTTTCTTGGCTGCTTATCCAGGATACCTGATACTTGTGTCAACACAGCCAGGGCCTTTCCTGCTCTGTTATTCCCAACTCCTCTCCGTGCCGGGATGTGGCCATATCATGTATCGAGGTGAAGGGAAAGCAAGTCTGAACAGAAGTTAAACCTTGCCCTGAGCTGCCATTCCAGGAGACTCCAGAATGTCATTCTCTGCAATTTTAAGGAGTCTTTCATGCCAGTGTAGGGTCCTCAAGGTCCCAAAAGGGAGATTTTATCTATGTATTTACTCTTGACCAGGAGCTGTGTAAATTTAACCATTTCAAGGGTTCTGCCTATTGCAAGGAATTTTGGGAGCATCACCTCTGAAGACCACCTGGAGCTTCACCCATCCAAAATGGCACATTGTAATGGATCAGAGCAGCCTCAACCATGCTCTTCCCATGACTCCAAGAATCTCCTGGGTTTATCCCCAAATGTCTGAGATATCCTTTCATGTGTTTAAGGATTACAGACAGACCTGGTGTAACTCCTTCCCATGGGCTCTCATCCCCCAAACTCAGTGGCCCATCCAGAGGGAGGATGATGGTGAGGGAGCACCAGTACCTGAGGCAGGATAGGGAAAGGAATGACTTTTTGGGCTCTGCCACTCCAGGGCTTGGGGGGAAGGTGGAAAATCATCTTTACCTCGTTCATTCCTACAGGACAGATGATCCTGCAGCTTCTCTGGTTTCTCCCAGGATATGTCTGCCCCAGCCCTGACATTCCACTTCCTCCAGCCTTTCCTTCTGCCTTCTCCAGTGTTATCTTCTAAACCCCAAGTTGTGCCGGGCTTTTAACTCCTGAGCCTTTAGAGGCTTTATTATAGAAACAGCCAGGGATGGAGGACAAGGATCTGGATTTTGTTTAGCACTAATTCAAGCCAAGCTAAATCCCTGGATCAGGGATTATACAAGTATAATACCAACATATACACATATATATACATATGTATTATATATATAAGCATAACAAATCCCTGTAACAGGGATTTCCATTAAACACAAATGGAATTTTACTTTTTCTAACTCCAAAAATGGAGAGTATTTTTGATGATGTTCCACTTGTAGTTTGTCAGCAAAACTTTCAGCTGATGATCTTGCAGGTCTTTCCAAACTTAATGATTTGCACCAGGAAAAGCTGGCTGCTCTTTGGAACCTATAGAGTGTCAAAGGCAGGAAAAGTGGAGACAAGGAGCCATTCCCTCTGAACATCTGAGCCAGTTTTAAAATCCCAAACATGATTTAGGAGGTTAAATGCCCACATACACAATTCCACTGGATTGGCAACCTGAACATCATGACCTGGCTCAGTTTCAGGGATAGATCTGGGACCCTCTGATCCAACCTGGGCTGAGACAGACCATAGGATAATTCCCATCTCAGTGACAGGAACACCCGGCTTACTTTGGGAAGAGCAGGAATTAGTTGTGCTCCCTTCCCACTCTGTGCCTAACAAACACCTTCCCAATCCCACTGCTGATCCCCAGGCCTCAAATCATCACCTCTCCCTAGGAGAAAACAAACAGAAAATCCCACTGATGGTCAGAGAAGGATTTCAGAAGTGGAGGAACAAACCTGCACCTGCTGCCTGACCAGATCCATAACCCCAGCATCGGAGTCCCAGCAATCCCTGGGAAAATGACTCCAGCTCTGCCCTCAAACTTCCTTTGTTTGTTGTGACAGCACAGCTGGTGAGACACACCTGAGATGTGGGATAAAAATCCAGTGTCTCCTCCTAAAAGGAGATCTCTGCTCAGGACAAGGCCAAGAGTCACAAGTCACAGAATTCCAGGATGATTCGGGTTGGAAGGGACCTCAAAGCCCATCTCATTCCAACCCCTGCCATGGGCAGGGACACCTTCCACTATCCCAGGTTGCTCCAAGCCCTGTCCAACCTGGCCTGGAACACTTCCAGGCATGGGGCATCACTGGGAAATCACTCCTCACCCTCACGGGGAAGAATTCTGCTTATACAGAACAACTTTTATACAGAACTAGAAACAATATTCAAAAATACTGAAGAGCTTAAGAAACTTTTGGAATGGGAAAATATAGAGGATAAAGGTAAACACTCTACAGGTATTTTTTAAACATCTTCTTGTAACAACCTATTTTTTAGAAGAAATTGAAAAAAAATCTGGAATAATTTATTGAGTCCTGAAATGAATTTGTTGAGGAACAATTTGCACACAGGTGGCATCAGTGCAAATAAAAGCCGCCCAGATGTCCCTGACAGCTCAGGATCTTCCAGACCTTCCTAAATATCATTCCAGTGTGACTGTCCATGAGCAGCCCAAATGGCTCAAGAAAGGCAAGTTTTGGCCTCCATTTCACCCAGTGGAACCTGGAAAAATGCTCCAGGAGCTTGGGAGCTCCCCTCTCCAATGGGAAAAGCCCTTGGATTTCATTAGAAACTTTTAAACAACTTCACTGCACATAAATTACTACCAAGAACTGTCGGAGCTTTAAAAGACACCTTGAAAAAGTCTCATTAAAAGGTGCAGGACATTTATTGTGGGTATTAAAACTGCAGTTCCAAATCAATGATTCCAAAGCCTTTTATTGGATCAGAAAAACTTGACGCCAGCTTCTAATGAAATCTCTGATCAAATATGAATGAATCATCTGATATGACACAGTTCCCTGAATGAAAAACAGATGGAAAGGGAGTGATGATTGAGTGGTTTCAATCACAAGATATTAAGCCAAAGGAACAGATATTTAATCACAGGATCTGGGAATGGTTTGGTTTGGAAGGGACCTTAAAACTCATGCTGTTCCACCCCCTGCCAGGACCAGGTTGCTCCAAACCTCGAGCAATGCCAGGGATGGGGAATCCATTTCCTAGGGCAGTGGGGGAAGGTCTCTTTAATGAACCATCAGCAATTCCCCAGAGAAGCATGTGGAGACTGCTCCAGTATTTCAGGCATTGTTGCACAAGCTATTCACCTGATATTCCCTCTCAAAGACAAGGCAGACCAAATATAGCCCTGAAAATCAATATACAGCAGGGAAAAGCCTCTGGGATCTTGACAAAAACAGCTCGTGTGAGGAGAGGAATTCCTAAAATCCTCGGAACACAGGTGGCTCCTCTTTCCCCTTTGGAGACAAACTACCCCAGTTCATTTTGGCAGAAATCCCTGTGGGGAGCAAAGCAGGGCAGGGCAGAGCCAGGAAAGGGAAGGAGGACCAAAGGAAAACCCTGATCCTCCAGCTAATGCTTCCATCCATCCGTCAGGAGAAGCTCATGGAAAAGAGGAGTCGAATCCAGGCTGTGTTGGACCATTGCAACCCCAGTGCTGTTACTTTTTTGAAAGGTGATGGGATTAAAAATCAAAACAAAACAACACAGATTTCATCTTGGATCCCTTCCTAAGGTTGCAAATCCAGGGAGAAGATCCACAGAATATCCAGAAAATATCCAGAAACACACACGGCAGACAAGACACCTCCAAGGTGTTTTCCCTGAGAAATGCCTCAATCCATGACCAACTTCCATGAAATGTTTGTCACTTTTCATCCATCATACAGTACTGTCATTTTTAGCAAAGCCAGAGGCAATAGGAACAAATTCCTGATGAACCATTCCAGGGAGCCTTTCCATGCCCACTCCCATCCAGCCACCTCCTCCTTCCCTAAGAAGTTCAGGCATTCAAAGGCTCTTCCCTCTACTTCCTGCTTTTACATAAATCAAAAGCACAAAACAACCTTAATTATTATTCATTTTGGAAATATTGGAATTTGGAAACTATTAAGTAATAATTTTAGAAATAACCCTTTGCTGACCAGTCAGGACTAAGGGAATCCAAGGAAATCCAGAGCTGATCAGAGTGAATTAACGAACCAAACAAGGTGAGGGAAGAATAAAGAAAACCAGGAAGTTGGGGCTTGTAGGAGAACAAACTTTCCTTCCAGTTCCCTTCCATCCAGGAAACCAGTGCTGCATCCAAGAGGTTGAGATTTAAGTGCTGCTTTCAGCTCTTGGAAGGGGAAGGAGTCATCAATAATTCATCCCACCTCCTCCAATTAATAACCATCTCCTCATGGGTAAGAAAGGAGGAGATGGATAAATACTCTTCCCAAGACAAAAGACAACAAGCCAGAGATGAGGAGCTGTGGGATCCTGCTCTTCCCACCCCATGGAATCAGGATATTCCCTGGGTACCTTCCTGAAGGAGCTTTGGAAGCAGCCCTGGCTCACTGAGGGCATCCCCTGCCTTGGAAAGGGGGAATTAACAACCACGTGGAATTTGGACCAACTGGAATATCCCTCCTTCCTCATCCAGACAGGGATAAATCTCTACTTTCCAAAGCCTCTAAAATCATGGAGCAATATTAGTCCAGAGGCTCTTACAAACCACTTATTCCTACACACATCAACATTTTCTTGCAAATTAAGTGAGAGTGGATAATCAGATCCACGGAGAAGAAAAAGCAGAGGGAGCTGGAATCTCCCACAGAATCCTCTGTCTGCCTGTGCTGTTCCCAGACCCAGCAGAGCCCCAGTGCCATGCTGGGAGAGCCATCCTGAAGGATGAGCAGCAAGATGCAGCAGGTCCTGGATGAAAAGTGGGAGCAGCCATGTGTGGAAAAGCAGCAGGGAAGTTCAAGCTTCAGAACCTCTTTTCTGGACTGATATTGTCCCCAAATCCATGTCAAAGGATAATTTCTGGACTCTGTGTGGAAGAGGGATGAGCTTTTGGGCCAAATTTTATCACAGCTTGGGAAGGCATCCCTGAAAAACTGATGGAAATGCTCTGGGAATAATTTTTTCCCCATAATTCACTAATTGTATCAAACACTGATATCCCCAAAGTTTCACATATTGGAAAAACACAACTGGCCAGCTGAGACTGTCCATCCCAATTCCCAGTTTTATTACCTAAAGCAAAGCTTTTATGTTAAAAATGGGATAATTTCCACCTTATTTAATTCACCATTTTCTTTGTGTCATACAATTCCAGATGGTTTGGGTTGGGAGGGACCTTAAGGATCATCTAATTCAAATCCCCTGCCACGGGCAGGGACACCTTCCACTATCCCAGGTTGCTCCAAGCCCTGTCCAACCTGGTCTGGAACACTTCCAGGAACTGGGCATCCTCTAAGAAATCCACTCCAAGGCTTCACCATCCTCACAGCCAAGAATTCCTTCCCAATATCCCATCTAACCTGCCTTCTGGCATTGGGAAGCTATTCCCCCTTGTCCTGTGCCATCCACTGGCCAGCTCACATCCCACCCTCCTCCCAGCAGCACAGGGATCCCTGACTGTTTCTCAAAAGCTTAGAGGTGAACCATTAAAAATACTCAAACAGCAGAATTCCCTAAATCCTCAATGAGTCTATGGCACACTAAGAAGAAGGAAACAAAGCACACCAGACTCCACCATGAGATTCCTTGAGCTGCCAACCAGCATCAGGCTGCTCAAAAAGAAACACTAAAACTTAACCAGCACCAAAATCAACACCAAAATACCAGAATAAAAGACTCAAAGCCATCCCATTCCCAATCCTGGCCAACGATCCCCTGATGGATCCACTACTTTTGTGTGGGGCCACCCAATGCAACACAAAGATCCCAAACAGAGAGAAAAACCTTGTCAGGTGACCTGTGTTACCTTGGCAATTTAAAAATGAGGATCTGAGGGTTTGGAAAACAGACATTCCCTCACCTGCCCGACACATTTGGGAACACATGGATGGATTTCTCAGAATCTGAAGCCAAACGCTTCGTCAACAACCACCTTTTCCTTTTTTCCCCAGTGCTCCTTACGAGCTTCCTTTCCCAGATAAGCATTTAAGTCCACAAAAATCTAGGTTAGGTCACAGCCCACTTTTCCCCCCCTTTCCCAATCTCCTGGAGTTGTTTTGAATAAACCTCGTTTACATCTTTCCAACTGGCACCACCAGAAAGGCTCGGATCTCCTGCGAGATCTCTTCCTTAATATACAAGACCCTGGAGGCACTTTGGAAAGCAACAAGAGAAGGGAAAGTTGAGCTTTTGGAAGATTTGAGCTGCTACCTGCAAAGCAGGGAATGTTTTCCATCTCCTGGTGTAAATATCCCTGGGTTTGCACCTGGAAATGAAGCACTTTGGGAAGAGAGAAGAGAGAAACACAAATGTCGCCAGTAGATTGTTTCCCACGGAATTCCAGGTATTGTGGCCAGAACTTTGGTTCCCATTCCCTGAAGAGCTGCAGCTGGGAGCCCTAGGAGCTCCCTCAGGAGCCAGGCTCCAGGATGAGCTCCAGGAGGACACGACCCAGGAGATCATTGGAAGAGGGAGAGCAGTGAATGCCCCAGAGCCTGGTGTGCCACATCTGGACCAGCGGGGCCTTGGCTCCTCTTCCCACACAAGATTCCTCCTTAACAACAACTCTTGGCTTCCCAGTGCTTCTTTGGAGCTGGGCAAGGACTCCTTAAGGTGCTGCTTTGTTCTCCTGCCCCTTCCTTCCCTAAGGAAAAGCAAGCAGCTCCCCCAGGCTGGGCTCTCCTCAGCCCCTTTGCCTTTTTTTAAAGACTCCCAAAGCTGCTGCGCTCCATTCCCAAATCCCAGCCTGGGAAAGCAGAGGTGTGCAAGTCCTAACAGACTCTGTTGCAGCATTTGGCATTTGCATCCTGCTCTCCCACTTGTGAGCCAGAGCTGCAGGAGGTTTTCCTGAACCCCTAGACCGGGAATGAGGTTTGATAGGAAGTTTTTCCTTACCGGAGCTGGGCATGTGGTTCACTCGAGGTGGATTCAGCAGCTCCACTGGCTGGTCTCTGCCAGAAAGCCCATCTGGAAAGAGGAAAAGGAATCAAATCACATCAACACTTCGGGCAGCTGAGCTATTTTTAGCCATTCCAAGCAGGGAAAAAAAAAAAAAAAAAAGGCAGTAACCAATTATCAATGCAGAGCAGAAACACAAGGAGAACAAATCAATGGGAAGGAGAACATTCCCAGGACAGCTAAAGCAGAAAATAAAAGAGGCTCTATCCCGAAGTACACTCAGGTTTTCCCAGCCTTTCAATCCACAACTGGTACTGATCCCAATCCAAGGAAACAGCTTTTAAACCTTACCAGAGAATAACTAAAGAGCAATTCCTTCCTTGCTGGGAGAGCTGAGCTAAGCCAGAGATGCAGCCCCACGAAGCAAAGTTGAGGAATGGCTGAAATATGCCAGGGAGATGTTAAGGAAAACTGACAAATCACTGCAGGAGATTAAAATGCAGAGACATGCATAACAAGCCCCCATTTTGCATAAGTCTGGATTTCAGAAAGGCATTAAAAACATACTTTGTAAATGAGATGCACAAATCCATCTTGCTGAAGCAGTTCCCTATTTAAAATATTTCCAAGATTGTATCTTGCAGCCAGGTAGAGTCAAACAGAACAAGCAGTGCTGGAGACTGCCAGACCTGATTTTCCACTCAGCCATTCCCTTCCCAGCTGCCCCACTCCAAGAAAAGTTGAAGCAAAAAGTGCTAAATTTTGTTTTCAGTGTCGTTATGAATATGTGAACACAGAAAATGGCTCTCCAGCCTATTTGTCCCAGTCTGTCTCCCCTCCAACCCCCTTCCTGGGCTGCAGCTCCGATAGGATCAGGCCAAACCCTGTCTGGAAACATCAAAGAATCCACCCCATCTCTCCCAGGCAAAGGACAGAGTTGGAAAAACGTTAACATTTGTTTTCTTCTCCTTGTTTTCTGCGTTTTCCTGGAGATAAAGCACAGCTGGAATTTCTGGGTTCACCTCCTGTGACGATCCCAAGGTGCAGCCTCAACATGGCAATAAAACCTTGGATCAGAATCCAGATGCTCTGGGAGGCAAATCCAAATCAGTTTGGGGGATTTTTAAGGCTTGTTTAGTTCTAAAAAATAAAGAGCCTACATTTCTAAATCAATGAAAATAAAAAGGAAAACCACAAACCAATCTTGGTTTCAAAATGGGTCACAGATTAATTCCAGAGGAACATTTAAGAGCATCTGACACCTGAAAGAAGAAGTGGAACCAAAGCATGTCAGGACTGAGGTTCTGCATTTGCTGCACTGGGTGATTAACAAATAAATTTATATTTGAAGGAAGAAGCAAACAAACAAGGAGGTGTTTTTTCAGGAGGTGTTTGGATAAGGCAGCTCTTCTAAGACACTCTGTCCACCTGAGCACTGAATCCAGCTCTGGAGTTCCCTGCACAGGAAGGATGTGGAGCTGATGGAGCAAGTCCACAGGAGACCACACAGATGCTCCGAGGGCTGGAGCTCCTCTGCTCTGGATCCAGGCTGGGAGAGCTGGGGATGTTCACCTGGAGAAGGGAAGGATCCAGGGAAACCTTAAGAGCCCCTTCCAGAGCCTAAAGGGGCTCCAGGAGAGTTGGACGGGGACTTGGGACAAGGTATGAAGGGACAGGGCAAGGGGGAAAGGCTTCCCACTGCCAGAAGGTTAGATGGGATATTGGAAAGGAATTCTTGGCTGTGAGGGTGGTGAGGCCCTGTAGTGGATTTCCCAGAGGATGCTCCATCCTTGGAAGTGTCCAAAGCCAGGCTGGAGCAACCTGGGACAGTGGAAGGTGTCCCTGCCTGTGGCAGGGGTTGGAACAGGATGAGCTTTAAGAATACTTTAAGAATCCAAACCATTCCAGGACTGTATCCAAATTCAAGGAAGTAACAAAATCCATATCCCAGTACAGCAGGATTCCCCCCTGGCTCAGCCATCCTGCTTTGACTGATTCCTTCTCTCATCTTTAGGTGAACTAAACTGAGTCCAACTTTAAAGAATTACCTGCCAAAAACTTCCAAGGACTGACCACTGGATGGAGGGGTTTGGAGTCCCAGGCTGTGCTTTATGTAACTTTAAAAGAGAAATAAACCCCCATTTTTTGCATATTCAGCCACGTTACTTCACTGCCCCTGTGGCACCATCACCCTGCAGAGAAACTTGGAGGGATCCACATTTCCAGATGGGTATTTCTACTCTTTAATTAATAAGATGAAGCCATAATTCCTTGATGGACACTTGAATGCTTTATTTTCCTCTTGATCTGTTCCTATATTGAAAAATATAGGCAGGGCAGGTTTGGAAGGAGCTGGGTCTGCAGGATTTCAAGATGTCAAAACCAGCAAAATAAAGGCAAAATGGTTATAGTTCACTCTAGAATTAACCAGAAACATGATGGATAAAAACCCTCAGAAAAGATGAAGCAGCCAAATGAACAACATCATGGAATCAGAGAATCCTTAGGCTTGGGAAAGATCAGTGAATCCATCTGGGGCAAAACCAGATGAGGACAGGGAAATACAACTTTATTAGATAAAAAAACCCCAAGAAATAATGAACAAAAAGTGAAGGTTGAAGCATTTTTGCTTGAAGAAAACTGTAAGTTTGCTATAATTAACTCCAGGGCTTAATTAACTGCAGGAGTTTAAAACGTAGGGCAGAACTGGGAACGAGGAGGTCATTTAAATAGTTTTCCATGTATTCAGATCTTTGGACCTGATGCAAATCACCCTGGCCTACCTGAATTCCTGGAGTCAAGTGATGAACAACCAGAAATTATCCTTAAAGGACACCTGGAGCAGAGGCAAAGTTTGGAGAAGTAAGTAAAGCTTGAGGAGAGATGGGGAGAAAGCAGCACGAGGGAGAGAAAACGAGCATTTTTGGCTTGGGTTTGTCCCTTGGGAGCCCAAAATGCAGGATTCAAGCTGGAAAAAGGCTGGATGTCAGAGTAAAACCCTCCCACCTTGCTGATGATGGTCAGAAGCCCACAAAATGGGAAAAGATGTGTCTGGATCGATGACTCCTGGATTTGTCAGCAAGCAGGCAATTCCCTTGTTGTCCTCACTGCTCTCTAGCACAGCCTGTCTCCCAAAGAGAAGAGATCCATTCCCTCCTTCCCAACCGTGCCACATTCCTGTCAAAAAACACCTGGACACGACAATACTGCACCTGAGGGAAAAACCTGGGGAAAGAATCAGCTTCCCTGTTCTCTTCACTCCAGGGAGGAGCAACTGCTTGGCCAGGGATGCCTCCAACTCCTGGAGGAAGAGGAGTGTTACCAGGATGGATATCCCCTTTTCTATATCCTCTATTTTTGGTTAGAGCAAACAGACTGGATTTTGAGGGGATACTCAACCCAAAACTCCCTCCAGTTCACCCAACACACTCCAGCCACCAAAATTCCAAACCCTACAGGAGCATCCCTTCCTACACCCCCCGGGGCTGATCCTCTGCGTGGAACTTTCTGTTCCTCTTCTTCCTCATCCCTGGAAGTGTCCAGGGCCATGTTGGACAGGGCTCGGAGAAAGCTGGGATAGTGGAAGGTGTCCCTGCCCACGGCAGGGGGTGGAACTGGATGGGCTTTAAGGTCGCTCCCAACCCAAACTATCCTGAGATTCCATGATTGTTGCTGTGCCCTTCCCACAGCTCCTTCTCTCCAAGGAAAGCTGCCAGTGTTCCACAAGCCAGGACAAGCCCCATTCTTGCAGCCAAGCTGTTTTCAGAGAGGTCCACACTGTCCAAACCGAGAGCACCTTGCTCTCCCTGGCACTGCCCAGGAATTCTGTGCTGTCTCCATTACACATGCAAGCCCACAGCAATTCCATGGATCTCTACCAGGCACAGGAACATGGAATTATTTTTGCCCTACCATCAGTATCCATGTAAAAAGCCCCTGAGCTGGGGGGGGGCAGGCAACATGCAAACAAGACTTCTTTGTGTTACTCCTCAGCAGGATCTGGGGAGGGGCTCTGCTGAATTTAAAAACTTGGAATACCAGGCACCAAAAACAGGAATTAAACTCCCCATCCCTGCCCTGCTAAGCCCAGTCCACTCAAACATCCTGCCTCGAGTTCCAACATCAGTAATGAGAACACTAATTATCGTGGACAGATTATTTATTTGTCTGCTCACTCTGAATTTACAGAGAGGGGAGAGGGGGGGGAAAAAAAGCCTTCAACATTTACAAGAAAGCAATTAGGGCAGCAAATGGATTATTTCTCTTTAAACCTCAGAGAAAATGCTCAGTGCATATTTCCTCTCTAATTTGTCTGCACTCAAGGAGCTATTTTTGGAAGTCTCCCTAGACTGTATTGTAGCACCACATGTACTGTAATGGCATTTTAATTAGCCCAGAGAGCTGGAAGATGCACTCTGCATCCCAAAGAGAAGCAGCCGAGTGAAATGGGAGCATCCTTCCCTTCCCTTCCTGGAGATTTACAACCCCAAATACCAACTCTGGCTTCAACTGGAAAATCCCAGCACTCAGACTATGGAATCCGACAACAAATCCAGGATTTGAGCATTGATTTTACTCATATTTAAAGGTGGAGGGTAAAAATCAAATGCTGCAGGCAGAAGGGGGATGGGAGTAGAGGAGATAATTAAAATAAAAAGATTTATGTCTCAGAGTTGGGCTCTACATTTGTTCAGTTCTGGCCTGCAAGGGTTATCAGAACTCTCCACTACGTGAAAGTTAAACCAGTCCCCAGCATCTCAAAAATGAGGTTTCAAGTTTTCTTTTGCATTCAAATCCACAGGAATATTTCCCAAGAATCAGAAGATACTCAGGAATAATTTTTATAAGAGCTTGGTCCTGCTTTCCTACCTCAGAAATGGAAAGATAAATCCAACAGGACCCAGTTTGGGTGATGGCAAGGTAAAAGCAATCAAAAATAAAAAGCTTGAAGCAACCTGGGATAGGAGAAGGTGTCCCTGACCACGGCAGGGGGTTGGAATTGGATGAGTTTTAAGGTTCCTCCCAATCCAAACCATTCTGGGATTGTAATGCTCAGCAGCAGTTAATACAAAACCCAACTTTAATGTATTCCTAGGAAATTATCCCATGAGCCAAACTACCTCAGAAGTGTTCAACCAGGAAACTGTGACCCCCAAGGTGTTGACAGACTAATATCTAAATGCCAAGGAATGCCAAACCCTAAAAGGACTATTTTCCCGAATTCTTTCCAGTGGGAGGATAAAGCAATTCCTACTAAACATGACCATCCTGAGTCTCTCCAGCAGACTCCAGTGACTTTGTCCACACAAAATTTAAAAGATGTGTCACTCTGGAAATCTGTGGGAATAAAATAATCCTTTCCCTGTAATTGCAAGGAATGTGAGGTGTGGAATAAACCCATCCATTTGATTGGATAACAGTCAGTGCACGTGGGCTGATGGAATTACAGCAAGAGGGAAGTGCTGCCCCATCTCAGCGGACTTCTTTCCCTCTTTGGGTGAGGAAAGCCAGAACCCCCTGGAGCCAACCTTTCCACTGCCCCCCACAGAATCCAGGGAAAAAACCAAAATACAAAGGAAAAGTTACCACATTGAAGGAAAGAGAAAATACGCTGCACTATTGGGGTATGTTTTTGCCTTTAAGTCAAAGAAAACCCATATTTAATGCTGGAGTTTACTCCATTTTTTTCTAATTAGTTTCCAAATCAGCTCCTTTGGTCCCAAAATTAGGGCCACATGTGGCAGGAGAAGCCACATCCTGATCCCGATCCCATCACTCCTGGGCAGCTGAATCCACCAAGGAATCCACCTGCTCCCATCCAACAGCCAACACCCACCTGGCACATGGACCCTCCTACAGGATCATGGATGTCTGGGATCCAAATCATTCCCAAAGGTGCTCCAGAGCTGGCTCAGGCAACTCGGATCTTCCCGTCCCGATGGGTCAATGTGAGCTCCAGGGGTTGGAGCTCTCCAGTTTCAGGCAGGAAAAGCTGGTATCTGATTTCATCCTCCCTGGCATCACCCAGTGAGTGACATTCCAGACACGGAGCTGTGTCCCAGGCCTGACTCTATTCCAGGCTGAGCTGATCCCACCGTGTTCCACAGTGTCTCTGCTGTGGCCACTGTCAAAGGTCCTGGTGGTGCCCATCCAACATCTCCTCCTGCCCAGCTCAGGAGTTCCATGTCCCTGTCTCCCCAGAGTGCTGGGAGATTCCCAGTGGGATGTGTAGGATCCACTGTGTGCTGATGTTAAATGCATGGCAGATGAGGTGCTGAATGCACAGCACTTTCCCATTATCACAGTCCTGTCAACACCAGACAGCAGGAAAAATGTCTTGGTCTACCTGTTCCTGATTTAATTCCTTGATCACAGGGCTGGAGCCAGGCTGGGAGAACTGGGGATGTTCACCTGGAGAAGGGACCATGGAGCCTAAAGGGGCTCCAAGAGAGTTAGAGAGGGACTTGGGACAAGGGATGAAGGGACAGGACAAGGGAGAACGGCCTCCCACTGACAGAGGGCAGGATTAGATGGAATATTGGGAAGGAATTCTTCCCTGGCAGGGTGGTGAGGGACTGGAATGGAATTCCCAGAGAGGCTGTGTCTGCCCCATCCCTGAAAATGTTCCAGGCCAGGATGAATGGGGCTTGGAGCAAACTGGGATACTGGAAGGTGTCCCTGCCCATGGAACAAGATGAGGCTTGAGGTCCCTCCTAACTCAAATCATTCTGGGATTCTGGTATTCCTTAATAAACCTCTGTTTTCTCCCAGCTTTAGCTTGTCCATGCATTTCATCTTCATGTCAGTTCTGTAGAGATTCCTAAAATTTGGACTTCAGATATTTTTAAATCCTGGAGAAAAAACCCAGACTATCACTTCAGAGCATCTAAAAGTAGATCCCACTTTCCCAGACTCAGTGGAACAGCAATTTCCCCACTTGCGACAAAGGAGCCGAGACTCCGCCGTTCAGGACTATAAATAAATCCATGGATATTTTCCCTGGCACGAAGCACTTCGGTTTCAAAGGCAAGAGATCCATGAGCTCTTCTGAAGAGCTCCATCCTCCCTGCTTTGATCCTGTCAGTGAGCACAGCTCCTGGCAGGAGGGGAGGAGGGCACAATCTGCCACCATCCGCAGGGTGCAATCCATCCCAAAAGGTGACTGTCCTCAAGAAATCAGCACAGTCCAAGCATTTAACTTCCCTCTGGAATGCTGTGTTCAACCAACACTCTTCCCAGAGCCATTCTGCAAAACATTCCCGTTCCCTGCATGGTGTTGCAGTTGTTTTATTTGAAGTTTTAATGTCGCCTTTCATCCAAAGTGGTAAAACTTTCCACCCTTCCTGCGAGTATTCCACGATCCCAGCTAAGTATTTTTCCAGGACATCAGTGTTATCAACGTGAGGAGCTTAATCTGCTGAGACACATCCCCTGAACTTTAGCACACTAAACAAATCCAAACATCCAGGACTCCCTCAGCATTCAGCAGGAGAGGTGCCACTGGCACTGGGCCATTTCCCAATCACCCACTATTCAGAAGCCATGAATTCCCATTGGATAGCTCCAAATCCACAGCTATAATGCCCCTTTAACCCAAACTAACAGTCCAGGAGGTTTTTTCAGCGCTGATTGCTGATACAAGAAAGAAGTGAAGGGAAGAGGAAGAAAAGCCACCTTGAAATTATCCGTGATTGTCGGCAGCGGGAGAGCGACAGAGCACATTTCCAAGGCAGGAGAGGGGGTTCAATAACCTGCTTAATTTTCCTTTCTCTTCAGTTGAATAAAACTGTCAGGAAGAAATCCAGCTGAAGGATAGCCTGGCTTTTCCACAGCTTCAAAGGAAGCTCCTGCCCACACGTGTTCAAGCTAATGAGATTCCACGGGGAGAAAAGGCTCTCCTCGTTCCAAGAGGGAACAAACTGGATGTTGCAGGAAGCAAAGAGCCTGGATTTCCTCCCTTGCCCCAGCCCTGCTGGCACAAGTGCTAAATAATGCTCATCCCTAAAAGGGATGATTCAGGGCAGGTTTTGGTGGATCTCAGGGAAAGGCTTTTCCCTCAAAGGGTGGTCGGGAACTGGAAGAGGCTCCCCAGGGAAGTGGTGCCAGAGCTCAAGGAGTGTTTGGACAATGCTCTCAGGGATGGGGTGGGATTGCTGGGGGGGCCTGTGCAGGGCCAGGAGTTGGAAGGGATGATCCTTGTGGGTACCTTCCAGCTCAGGATATTCCATGATTTTACAAACTAGTTCCAACACAGGCTGTATCNTCCAGCTCAGGATATTCCATGGTTTTACAAAGGCTCTGATCCTTTCCATTCCAGAAAAGGGAAATTATAATAATTACTCAGCAACCCATTACACTAATGCTAACCCAAGAAAAATTCCAGGATAAAGCAGAGGGCAGGGAGAAAACAGGCAAAGGAAACCAATGCTTGGAGCCTCCCCTGGACACTGCTGGCAATGGGAACCATCCAGGATTTCACTATCAAGTGGATGCTTCCTTGCCTTACAAGTTTCAGCTCCTTGAGCACACGGCAGAACTGGAAAGAGCAGAGGAAAAAACGAGGAATTTTTAGTTGAGGAAAAGAAATACAGAGACATGGAAACAGGATGATCAGCAAACACATCAGGGCTTGGATTCATGGAGCTGCTGGGTTCCAGGTGGCTCCCAGACTCCAAGGCTTCCAGCCACAATCTTTCCCATGCTCCATCAAGCCTTTCTGCTACAAGACAAGAGCTGAAATATTGGGGTGAAGTTTTTCACCCCATACAGGTGAAAAAAATTCTTCAGAGAGCTGAGAAAAATTCCAGTCCAAGGCAAAAAACAAACAGCAGGGCCAGGTTGCTCCAAACCCCATCCCTGGCCTTGGACACTTCCAGGGATGGGGCAGCCACAGCTTCCCTGGGCAACCTGTGCCAGGGTCTCACCACCCTCACAGGGAAGAATTCCTGCCCAATATCCCATCTAATCCTGCCTTCTTTCAGGGTAGGAAACTCATTCTCACACGTGGTACCATCTCCACATCCAAGCCTTTTACTGCAACAGCCCAAAATCTGTTGCTCAGCAGGGAAAAACCCATTTGGTCCAACATTTTAAGGAACACAGCCAAGCTGATAGTGCAATTAAACCACTTATGCAATTAAAACCAGTTGTGACCACAGTGACCACATTCCAAACTTCAACTCTGGCTCTTGACTCTCAGGAGGAACAAACCCCCCAGGAAGTGCCAAAGGACCAAAAGTTATTTTTGAGTAAAGATGGGAATTGTCACTTGTACCCCCTCACACCCTTGGAAAGCCACAGAGCTCCTAAGCATTCCTTGTTGGGAAAGGTTCATACTCCCTTTCCAGCTCACTTCCAGGTTTTCCCCTCATAACAGGATGCACTGTTTTACCTGCTGGCCATCAGAGAAGGTGGCAGGATTCCTCCATGGAAGAAATGTTGATGAGAAGGGAAAACAGAGCTACGTCAAGAGGCGGCTAAAGAGGCACAAAGAGATGTTGTGGGAATGCCACAAGCAGAGTGTTCCTTGGCTTTATCTTCTGGGTACCTTGGAATTTCACCCATGAGGTTACACAGGTTAATCCTGGGTGATTCCAGCTGGGATTCATCCAGAGGACAGCTCCATAATTCACAATGAAAACGGAAAGCAACACAAAGCTCTGAGAGGAAAATCTCTCCCATGCCACCAGAAAGGTACAATCCACAACTCTCTCCCATTCAAAATTTCCCTTTTTTCCTCTTCTACTGGAAAAAAGAGGTTAGCACCAGTTGAAATGCTCATGGAATCCATAATGCCTTTTCCTCGCCACAATGGCTCATTATTCCATGGCCATCTATTCCAGTAATCCAGGAATATGGATTTGCTTTAATGAAAGCTTTAATGCATCTGAAATTGCATTAAACACAGTAATGTGAGAACAGCCCATCCTGAAATGGGTATTCCTAACTCCTGGGGGAGCAGGGGAGCAACTCCTGCTTCCAAGCCAAGGACAAGCAAGTCCATCTGACCACGGGGCCAACTCATCATTTAGGTTGGACAAGACCCCCAAGATCACCAAGTCCAACTGACAACCAGCATCACTTCCATGTTCACCACTAATCCACGTCCCCAGGTGCCACATCCACATGGCTTTTGGACACTTCCAGGGATGGCGACTCCACCACCTCCCTGGGCAGCCTGTGCCAATGCCTGACCACCCTTTCCATGAAAAAATTTCCCCAATATCCAAGTGAAATCTCTCCTGGCACAGCTTGAGGCCATTTGCTCTCATCCTGTCCCTTGTTCCCTGGAAGCAGAGCCCGACTCCCCCCAGCTCCACCCTCCTGTCAGGGAGTTGGAGAGAACTCCAAGTCCAGGTCCCTCCTGAGCCTCCTTTTCTCCACACTCCCAGCTCCCTCAGCAGCTCCTCGTGATCCAGACCCTTCCCCAGCTCTGTTCCCTTCCCTGGACACACTCCAGCCCCTGACTTTCCTTCTTGGAGTGAGAGGCCAAAAGTGACCCCGGGATCCAACAGAAGGTCTCAAGGCTGGAATTCGTGTAAGTCCAAAACAATGGGACAAGTAGGATAAAGGAAATTAAAGAGCATATTAATGAGTATTATTGTCCATTCCTTTAGGGCACAGAAGCTTTTATCCATTCCATGGAGCTTCACAGAACAACCAGCACTAAACTACTTCTGTAAATGCCAGGATTTCCCAGTGCTCTGGGACCGTCTGGAGACACGGTTTACATGGAATGAGGAATCTCTGGAGCTGTAAAAGCCAGGTGAGCTCTGAGGGCACAGTCAGATGACTGAATGATGAAATACTGTTTGTGTGTTACAAAAGGAAACCAGGGTTGTAAATATTATTCTGTGAAGGTCTCCAAATATAATGGAGGGTTTGGGTAGGGACACCTTCCTCTGTCCCAGATTGCTCTGAGCCATGTCCAACTGGTCTTTAGCACTAAACTGGATGAGGCATCCTCTGGGAAATCCATTCCACTCCCTCACCAGCCTCACAGGGAAGAATTCCTTCCCAATATTCCATCTAACCCTGCCCTCTGGCAGTGGGAAGCCATTCCCCCTTGTCCTGTCACTCCATCCCGCGTCCCGGTCCCTCCATCCCTTGTCCCAAGTCCCTCTCCAGCTCTCTGGCTGGAAGGCACTGGAAGGGGCTCTAAGGTCTCCCTGGAGCCTTTTCTTTTCCAAAATGAACAGGCCAACCATCTATGTGCCATCAGAAGGTTTCTTAAGCTGTCCTACAGCTCTTCCCAACCCTTTTCTCCTTCCCTCCAAAAACCTCATAGTAATTCCCAGTGTAAAATTCAATACCTGGGTTTACGAATTAACTTACACTATAATAAGACAAAAAAAAAGCTTTTATGTGTTTTTTTCTTAATCTGAAGTTATTTCTCTCTCTCCAAATCCCTGACAAAAGAATGGAGCTGGGGAGGTGGGGGTGGGATCTGCTCCCAGGGAACAAGGGATAGGATGAGAGGAGGGTCAGGTTGGACACCAGGAGGAATTTCTTCAGGGAAAGGGTGGAAACACATCCCAGGAAGTGTTCAAAAAACCTGTGGATGTGGCACTTGGGGCCAGGGTTTTGTGGTGGAACTGGCAGTGCTGCCAGCTGGACTCTATGATCTCCAAGGGCTTTTCCAACCATAATGATTCCATCATCTAGGAAATGTGATTCCAGACTTTTTGGGGTGGTAGGGAAGTGAATCAAGAGCTTCCTTAGATGGTGTGTTCCTGGTTTCCCACTAGAAAATTGCCTTCCTTGCCTACTGGTGACACTGGTGGCTTCTCCCTGCTCCATATTTTGAGCCCTGCACAGCCTGTGGAAGGAAATCCCAGGGTGGGCCCCAAATCCGGGTGAAGAGCCCCAAAACAGCCCATACAAGAACTGAAACCAGGGCAGGGGAATGGGAACATAAGGGCTTCCTCTCCCATCACATTTGGGGAGCACATCCATCCCTCTGTCTGGCTCAGGAATCCCCACACGGGACCCACTCCTTGATCCAGAGCCTGAAAGGAACCAGGAAGCACCTTTTCCTTTCTAGTTCATTCCTTGAAATGATTTACACACCTTTAGGATGAGATGTTCTCCTTGTGCCAAGGAAAAGGCTGTTAACAGCAGCGTGGGATCTGAGGACAAGGAAGCAGGCACTGGATAAGCAGCAGAACTAAAGCAGGGGAAGAGGAACGTGCTGGCATTTCCCACATTCCAAGGCATTCACCACTAACAAAATGCTCACTTTCTCATTCCTTGGAACTGGTGCACATTGTCATCCTGAATGTATTATTTCTGGGTTCCTTTTCCTGAGCCACTGATGGAGAATCCATCCCTGTCCATGCAATCACACACTGCAGTGCTGCTTTTGCTGTGCCAACTGCATCCAGAGGCAGCACTGCAGTGACATTCCCATCAAACCAGCAGTGCCAAACCAATGGCCTCCCAAGAAAATAAATCCTGGCCCCCATTTCAATCCCCCACTGCCCAGCCAGCAGGAATTGTTCCTCCTTTGTACCACACCAAAGCAGCAGCTGAAAACACTCCACACTTGTCAATGCTGTTATTCCAATGAGATTCCTGTGGCACTGGGGATGGTTTGTCACTCCTTGAATTGGAAAAGCATCAAGGCAAAGCTGATCCCACAATCACTGCGGGGCTGTGCAAGGACTCATCCAATCCAAAGCCTTTCACAGAACCACAGAACATCCCAAGTTGGAAGGGACCCACAAGGATCATCTCATTCCACTCCCTGCCATGGGCAGAGACACCTTCCACTAGACCTGGTTGCTCCAAACCCCGTCCAACCTGGCCTGGAACACTTCCAGGGATGGTGAAATTATTAATGGATCGTCCAGTCCAACTCCTGGTCCTGCCCAGGACACCCCAACAATCCCATCCTGTCCCTGAGAGCGCTGTCCAAACACCCCTTGAGCTCTGGCACCACTTCCCTGGGGAGCCTGTTCAGAGCTCAACCACCCTCTGGAGCAAGAACATTTTCCTGATATCCAACCTAAGTATCCCGTGATGCTACTCCAGTCATTCCTTCAGGTCCTGTCCCTGGTCAGAGACAACCTTTGGACAGGTTTCCAGACAAAAGCAGTGAGTTCCCACTGGACACAACATGTCCCAGCCATGATCTCAACACACCTTTGGCCAAAGGGAAAACCCCTGGATTTGCTGCTTTCCCAGGCATTACTTTGACCCCTCGGGCAAAGCAAGTGGACACAAGAAATTCCACCCTCCTCCTGGCCATAAATCCCATGGTTTGATCCCTCTCTGCTACACATTAAGGAGTCATTGAGTTAAATCCTCGCTGCTTTCCCTCCAACTCCTCCTGGTGCCCAAGGCATGTCCTTGGACAGCTTTCCTTGAACACATTGTTCTTAAGCCATGGTTTAAAATCCAGCAGTGCTCCAGCATCACTGTCATCCCGTTCTCCTGTCCCTGGAATCCATGAGGTTTGACCTTTCCAGGTTTACATTCACAGCCCTCAGAACCCTTGTGAGCTTTGCAACAGAGAGAAAAACGAACCGACAGGAATTTCTGGAACGGTGACTGGACTACTGATGTTTCCTAAGGCAAAACACACACTGCTTCCATTCCAGCTTCCGAATATCCTGGTAAACAAGAGAAAATTGAATGACAAAAGAACCCTAAGGAGCTAGAATCTTCCAAAAGATGGAAAACAGACTTTCAGGGCTGCCCACACAAGGGAAGAAGCCTTGGCAGTTGCTGTTCAATGGGAGCACAAACAATGCTCCAAATGAGGAATGCAGCAGGAAAAAATTGCAGCCCAGCAACTGGATTTCCAGGGGAAGAGAAGCCAAGCACTTACTTCCCAAAGTGTTCCCCCCCAGATCCAGCCTCACGTTTCTCCTTTTCCTTTGTGCTGCGGACGCCGGACTGATTTTCCTCGTGTACCTAATTTATATGGAACCTTTCCATTCAGCTGCCCCAGCATTCCTCAAGCACCTCCTCCAGAAATTCCCTACCCTACACCTGCTACTTCACTTTGTAGCTTGCCAGCTACAAAATCAAGGAATCACAGAACCACCAAGGTTGGAAAAGCCCTCTCAGTCCATCGGGTCCAACCAGTTCCACCACTAAACCACATCCCAAGGGCCACATCCACAGTTCCAAAATAACTTTGCCTCAAAATAAATTCCCCTTCACTCTCTAAGGAATGAGTGAGACCCACAATATGTTATATTTAACCAGCTGTTGGTATTTCCAGCACTGTCACACTGGAAAGGCAGGAGAGACACCAACATGCTCCTACAACACTGAGAGATCAGAAGCATTTGCCACTGGTTTTAGGATTTTTTTCCTAAAATACTTCTCCTAATCACAGTCTATTCATCTTGCCCAGCACCAATAACACCTACTGACCAGTGTCAGCCAGGAAAATCCAGCAGAAAGGTAAAGGGACTGATACCCACCTGCACAGGAGACACCTCACAGGGCAGAGGATACAGGGAATTACTGTCAGGAGGGAGCTGGGCAGCACAACCTCCAGGAAAGGTGCAAAAGAGGAGGAAAACTGGACACAGCTGGTGACAAAAACAGCTTGTTAGTCCTGCTTGGGGCTGGCATTGCTTGGAGAGCTCTGCCTGTGCAAGGCAGAGTTTAAAGTATCCAGAAGCTTCGGAGCAAAGCTTTGTCCCACCACAGGGGTGATGACCCAGGTACCTGTTGGTACCATACTCCAAAAACCAGCCTTTCCAAAAAAAACCAAGCACTAAGTCAAGATCTGGGTGTTCACCCGGCAGTCTGAGATCTGCTGGACACACAGTTCTCTCAATCCATGAGCCACATCCTGGAAAAATATCGGAGGAAGCAGAAGCAGCACCTTGAAGGTCTTTAAGGGATGGAGGATTTTTTCACCCCAAGAAATAAAAAATTGTAGTGCACCAAGAAGTGAATAAATCACCAACAGGCTGCCAAGTGATTTTCCTCATTCCTAAATTGTCATTACCACCACCAAGCCCATGTTCCATCATCTGTGGCCTGCTGGAGCTCCAAAGAGATGTGTGGGATTAGACATTAGTTCCTGCTGTTTGATTCCCTCCACATGCCTTGAGGGAGCTTTAGAAGATAGGGGAGTTTTGGGGGGTGTTTTTTGGAGTTTATTCTGTTTAATTGAAGTGCAAACTGTTGGAAACATGAGGGAAGTTCAAATCCCACAGGCTCAGGTTTGTGGAAGCAGGACAGACACCACCACAAGTACTCTGACCTCATAGAATAACAAGAAAAACCAAAAGAAGAAACAGTAAGAAGAGGCAAAATTAAATCCTTTAGCAGCAGCTCAAGATCAATGAAAAACAGAAAAACCCTTGCAGTTTCCTCTTCTGAAGCTATCAATGGCAGTTGGGATCACGTGGGCACTTCCATGCCCAAGAGTTCTGGAGAGAACAGCCCTGGATTTTGACTGAGCTACTCAGAGAAAGACAAAACCAAAAAACCGCCCCAAGCCACCAGGATGAGGTGGCAAGTGAAAAGGGGTTTTCAGGACAGGGCTAAAAACCATGTCCCCAAGGGCCACATCCACATGGCTTTTGGACACTTCCAGAGATGGCGACTCCACCACCTCCCTGGGCAGCCTGTGCCAATGCCTGACCACCCTTTCCATGAGGAAATTTTCCCTAACATTCAATCTAAGCCCGCCCTGGCGCAGCTTGAAGCTGTTTCCTCTCATCCCATCCCTTGTTCCCTGAGAGCACAGCCCGACCTCCTCCAGCTCCACCCTCCTGTCAGGGAGTTGGAGAAAATTCCAGGTCCCTCCTGAGCCTCCTTTTCTCCAGGCTGAGCTCCCTCAGCCTCTCCTGGTGCTCCAGGACACGCTCCAGCCCCTCGGTGTCTTTCCTGTCATGTTTTCCCCCAGTCTGGGAATGTTCCCTCCTAGGGGAACATTGGCTGAGGTGTTCCATGGCTGAGTTGTAGGTGTCACCAGGCAGCACAGAATGTCCCTCACTGTCCACTCCAGACTGTGCTGCTGTACAAATGCACATGCAAATACATGTAAATCCATGATCCAGGGCTGCTGGAATATGTACAGGCAACACACAAGGCCACAGGGAAAAAAAAGGAGGAAGCACATGGATACAGGCAAGGATTAATTAAGGAGATGCTCATCCAGAGGTACTTGAGCCCAAGAGGGAAAATGAGTTCAGGGCAAGACTTGACATTTTGGAGAATCTCAAACTGCTTTGGGTTGGAAGGGACCTCAAAGCTCAACCCACTCTTTCCTCTGCCATGGGCAGAGACACATTCCATCATCCCAGGTTGCTCCAGCCTGGACTTGGACACTTCCAGGGATCCAGGGGCAGCCACAGCTTCTCTGGGCAACCTGTGCCAGGGCCACACCACCCTCACAGGGAAGAATTCCTTCCCAACATCCCATCTAAACCTTCCCTCTTTCACCTTAAAGTCATTCCCCCCTTGTCCCATCATTCCATGTTCTCATGAAAAGCCCCTCTCCAGTCTTTTTGGAAGCCCTCTTTCCTTCCCCATCTTGCTCCTGCATCTCATTCCAGCCTCTGAGATAACTTTTGGATTGAAGCCAAGCAATTGCAGACCAGCAAGAAGATAAAATCAAATAATAATAAATAAAACCCCTCACATAATAGACTTAACATAAATTAAGACCCACCTTTTGAGGTACCAGGAACAAATCAAAGTTAAGTTTGTATTTCCAGAAGATCAGGCCTTCGAAGAACTTCTCAAAAATAAATGTTTTTCACCTAAAGCCAAAATTCCGGTCAGACACATTCTGAGCTCAAGGAGTGTTTGGACAACACTCTAAGGAATTGTTGGGGTGTCAAACTTGGATTCAATGATCCTTGTGGGTGCCTCCAACTCAGGATATTCCATGATTCTGCTTTTCCTTAGTTTCCCTCTGTCTAATCCTTGGGGAGATCAGGGAACCAGGCTCCAAATCCATTCCAAAAGCACTCAGTGGCTCCACTGCCAAAGGGTAAAAAGGTTTTTGAAGCATCTGCAATTATTGAATCAAACCAACATCACTCAATAAGCCAGCACAAAACAGGAGCCTCTGGATTCTGGGTTAATATTGACAGTTTCAAGCTCAGTGTTACTTATAAAGAAATTAAAAATAAAAGAAAACACACCATGAAGATCTTTTTTGTTATGAAGATCTTTAAGAAGTTGATGAGCCAGTGAAAGACTTGGGAACTGGTGCAGAAAAGCAAAACCAGCCCAAAAAACTTCTAAGTGCAGTTCCAGAGTGACAGCATCCCAGAGTATTTAACAATTTCCACTTAAGTAGAAAGATTGAACTTGAGTTTCCACTGAATTACTTCCAAAAGCTTGCCTGAAGTTTAGGATGGAAAAAAGCCTTCTCCCTCCTGCTTTCTCAGCTTGTTCAGGACACACAGTGAGGAAAGGAGATTTTCATCAGGGCCTGGAGGGACAGGACAAGGGGGAATGGCCTCCCACTGGCAGAGGGCAGGGTTAAATGGGATATTGGGAAGGAATTCTTGGCTTTGAGGGTGGTGAGGCACTGGAATGGATTTCCCCGAGGATGTCCCATCCCTGGAACTGTTCCAGGCCAGGCTGGATAGGGCTTGGAGCAACCTGAGGGGTGGAACTGGATGATCTCTAAGGTCCCTCCAACCCATTCCATGAGATGAAGCACAAAGAGGGTGCCAAAAGCAAAATCCAGGCCCAAACCTGAGGCATTCCCCACTTTCCCAGCCTGCATCTGCTGGGGTATCACCTGCATTCCCAACCAGGGAAGGAGCCATCTGGAAATGGAGCACACTCAGCCCTAAAAACACCCAGCCCTGTGTTGGGCCAGGTTTTAAGGCCTCTCTTCCCCAAATCCAAGCAGTGCCTCATTCCTCACTCCTGAGCCTTAACTGCAGTCATTCCCTCATTTTGAAATGTTCACAAACCAAAGGTCAGGAGGGGCTTCCAAACAATTCAGCACATTCCCAACTCCTCTTGTGTTAGGCTATATTCCTGAGGTCTGGCTAGCCTGGAAAAGCAGGGGTAGGTGGCCAAGTATCCATGAAAACACCAGAGACTAAGCAGGCAGCAAAGATCTGCATGAGGAAAGGCAAAAGGTGTAAGAAATCCACACAGGTGCTCCATTAAACAATGGGAATTTGCTAAGTATCCTGCAAACCCAGAGGAAAATTCCTGGCCTAGGGATCCGGCTGATTCCACATGGCTTTTCTGTCCTGTGTCCCACCCCAGCCAGGCTGGGGAAGGGACCTGAACACCAAGGTGGGACTGACACTGCACTTCCTGCCTTGTCCAAAAGCCAGGTCTGCAGGTGCCTTCTTTAAGTTGTCCTGCTTAAGCAGATGAAAACAGGATATTACTTTAAAAGCCTCAAAAAAGGAAAGATACACTTCCTAAACACCCTCCAACACACCTGGAATCAGATACAAGGGATCAGTACAAGATTCCAAGCAGAGGCAAGATCTACTTCACAGACTCATCAAAAAACTAAGGTTGGAAAAGTTGTTTAAGATCACTGAGCCCAACCATTTTCTCCAGCACTGCCAAGCCATGTCCCCAAGTGTCACATCCACATTTTTTGAACACTTCCAGGGATGGTGACTCCACCACTTCCCTGTGCCAGGGACTGACCACTCTCTCAGTGAAGCAATTTTTCCTTGTATCCAACCCAAACCTCTCCGGTGCAACTTGAGTCCAAGAGGAATCCGTGAGGTTGATCAGTACAAGGATAGGGAAGAGCTCGGGAGCAACAACTCCACAAAAAAAAGAGATTTGTGGGAGAAATAAAAGTGGTGACAGTGGGCACAGTAGGGTTCTCTGCAACGTTCAGGAAGATTGTTCCCCCTTTACCTCCAAAGAATTTCAGAGCTCCCATCCTATACGATGGAATGAACTGATAAAAAGGAGAAGGTTCTTCCCCCAGAGGAGGAAAATCTGGGTGGAGGGAAAAACCCCAACATTTATTGATGGGTGGAACATGAGGAATTAATGGACAACCACATGTCCCCGTGCTGCACTTCCTACAGCCATTTCTTCTATGACCTTCTTTGGGAACTGAACAAGAGAAGGATCAGCATCCTGACACTTGGAAATCAGGTCCTTTCCATGACTCTCAGTGGGAAAGAAGGAATTAATCCCCTAATTTCAGCCTGAAAAATAGTGACAGTGAGTTCAGTGAAGAAAATAAAAATTGTTTCTGTGTTTGGAAAAGGGGGGGTGGGGAGGGAAGCGTTTGGAAGAGCTCTGTCCTTATTATGCTGGCAAAGCTACAGCCCATGGGATCAATGTTTGGATGAGCACGAGGATTGGTGCCAGAGGGGAAAGGGAAGGAGGAGAAGAGCCCTCAATGAGCTGAAAGCCTGGAGAGAGGAAGAGGCAGGGAAGTGGTTTGAGAATGAATTAGGTCAGGGGTAGGTTTAGGACAAGGGGAAAGCAGGGAATGCTTGGACAGAACATGGGAGTTAAGGAGGAGCTCAACTCACAGCTCTGGAGGGTGGGAGGAGGAAATGTGGTCGCTTTCACCTACACATGAAAGGAGGATACGTAGAGATGGATAAAATGGGAAAGGGATTTACAGTGGAGCTGGATACAGCAGGACAAGCACCACTTACCTAAGGCAGCCTTCACCAGGAGGGCTCCAAAGGGAGCCCACAAAACCTCAGCTGACTCCCAGGAAAAACAGCTCTGCATCTGCTTTCAAGAACTCCCGGGAAGCACCAGCAGCTTCAGGTGAAGACTCTTGTGGGGTTTGGTGGTTTTTTTTATTTTTTAACACCTCTCCAAGAGCCTTCACAGCATGGAGTCGTGTCCCACCCACCCCAAGGCTGAGTTTGCCAAAGGGATTTATTTCTGGGCTCCGAGGTGGGAGCTGCATTCCGGCACCGCCAGTGGCTGGCTCGAGACCCACAGTTTCTAGGTCATGGAATCATGGAATCTCCTGAGCTGGAAGGGAGATAAGCAAATCCAACCCCTGGCCCTGCAAAGGACACCCCAAGAATCCCAACACGTGCCTGAGAGCATTGTACAAGCTCTTCCTGAACAAGTTTAACTTGACTGAAATTCGGCCTATTAAAAAATAAATAAAATAAAAACTATAAATAACTAAATATAAGGATAAATCTGTATCCTTTTCCACAAAAACACTCCTCCCAGCAACCTTGGGAATAAACCCTCTGCCCACACAAAGAAACCTGCACAGCCGAGTTTCACATTCCAAGACAGACTCAGTATCCAGCGGAAGAGGAAAGGAACAGCAACTTCCCAGCTCTCCCTTAAACCACGGGAGTTTAAGCCCGGCCTATTGAACCCGATTTTGGGAGGAGCAGACTCTCACACACTTGCCTGGGTCTTGTGTTCCAAGCTGGGAACAAAGGCTCCCTTAAATGTGGTTTGATTGACGCAAATCAAGAGCCGAGTGGGTGATTCAGAGTTGTCCGAGCGGAACACTCCAGAAATCCAGCCCGTGGACAATCCTGCTGCAGCACTCCGGATTAAAACGGACCCGTGGCCACAAAAGGGGAGTTTATGCCCCCTCCACCCCCTCAAAAAAAAAAAAACCGTTTTGATTTTCCTGGGTTGGAATTAAATCTTAGGACACAAATGGGTGATTGGCGACGGGCTTGAGTTTCCCCCACNGGCTGCTGCAGCTCTGCCCAGCACACACACACAGAGCAAACAAACTTCTCCCATAATTAACTCCCGAAAACGACACCATTATGTTCCTGCAAACAATTAGGGGACAAAAGAGAACGTACAAAGACCCTGCCAACACCCCCAAAGGAACTGAAGGCATTGTTTGTACCAATCTTGCCTCGTTTCACACCAGTCAATTCCAAGGCAAACGTGACTGTAGGGAAGAAGTTCAAACCCCGTGATTTCCAAAGTCACTCTTAAATCCAAGGAGCACCTTGGTGATCCTCAGGTTCCCAGAACAACACACATCTCTTCCCTTCTCCCATGAGGAGGGTGTCCAGACCTTCCCAGTGGCAGGTCAGACCTGCTCCTGGACCTTCAGCTCTGCTGCCACAGCATTCCATCCCAAAGCCTCTGGATCCCAAGTTGGCTTTGCTGGGATAAGCCCAACACTTTCAAAAGAGCTCCCTGATCCATGCATCCCCCACAGCCCTGGTGTCTTGAGACCTTCCCCAGCACATGTCTTTCCCAGCCTCTAACGTCTCCTTCCAGCTGGAATCTGGATCCAGCTGCCTCACAACGACCCAGGGAAAGCAGCTCTGGAAAGACCAAGCAATGGAAGTTCTCTCCATCACTACTCCTCGAGGTTCATCTCCTCCCATCATTTCCTTAAAGTCAGCTGGAAAAAAACCCTAGCCCAAGCTGGCAGCAGCACCCAGGATCCTGGGAGAAAGCAGAATCCCAGCAGTGAGTACCACACACAGGACACCAACATCTCCCTTGGAGCCAGGACACTCCAGACCGACATCTCCTGGGATATACCACCTGCATCCTTCTCTGCTCTGAGGCTCAGAGATGTTTCAGGGCACAGACAAAACTCCTCTGCAGAAAAATTCCCAGCAAAGAGGTGCTCCAGGAGGACACCTGATGGATATTCCATCCACACAACTATATTAGAGCTGGCACAAAGTGAGCCCCTCCTGCTCTGGAGGACTTGGGAGCCAAGGGAATGTGTCAGGGGAGGTTTAGGTTGGATATCAGGGAAAGGTTCTTCCCCCAGAGCGTGGTTGGACACTGGACAGGCTCCCCAGGGCAGTGGTGACAGAGCTCAAGGATCATCTGGACAGCTCTCTCAGGGACATGATGGGATTGCTGGAGTGGCCTGTGCAGGGCCAGCTGGACTGGATGATCCTCATGGATCCCATCCAACTCTGGATGTCCTTTGAAACGTTGCTACTCCACCACAGAGAAGATATTTTAAGTCAAGGGTAAGACCTAAAAGAGCTTCCAGCCCCACACAGCCCTTCCAGCTGCCTCAAAATGACTCCCACACCTCTGCACTTGGGACCAGCCCACAAAGAAGTCACTCCATCTGCAACATCAGCTCTAACTCACCAGGATGAAAGTAAACATGGAGAGGAGATTTCTCAGAAACACATTACCATGGAAAAGTGAAGTACACGAAGTTTAATCCCACAGCCCTGCAGTTGTCTCGGGTTCTGGTTAAAAAAAAACACAACTCCAAACCCTCATGAATTTGGGAAGGGCCCGTGCAGCCATAGCAGGATTCTCCCCCTCTGGCATTGCTGCCCAAGAATGTGGCAGGATGTGCCTTCAGCTGTGCTCTCCAAACAACAGATCACTTCTTATTCCCTTGGCCAACCCAGAAGGGAAGGGATTTTGCAGGCAGGACCTTCCAAGCAGCTGCCTGCAAGTGGCAACAGCTGGAAACAAGGAAATTATTCTAAAAATAGAGAGGGCAGAAGATCAACACGTGAAGATTGGGACAAGGTGACAGACAAGAGCAAATATTTTCATTTACAGCATAAATTTCTACAGTTCTCATGGTTTGGGGCTTAAGAAACTGTTGGTGTGACTAACATCTTTAGGAAGTCCAGAAATGGAATCCTGGGTTGGGTTTGGCTTTAATGCAGGATATCAGCTTTAATGGCAACCTGGAGTGGTTTTCTTGCTGCTTCANGCTCTGCTCTGAGGCTCAGAGATGTTTCAGGGCACAGACAAGACTCCTCTGCAGAAAAATTCCCAGCAAAGAGGTGCTCCAGGAGGACACCTGATGGATATTCCATCCACACAACTATATTAGAGCTGGCACAAAGTGAGCCCCTCCTGCTCTGGAGGACTTGGGAGCCAAGGGAGTGTGTCAGGGGAGGTTTAGGTTGGATATCAGGGAAAGGTTCTTCCCCCAGAGGGTGGTTGGACACCGGACAGGCTCCCCAGGGCAGTGGTGACAGAGCTCAAGGATCATCTGGACAGCTCTCTCAGGGACATGATGGGATTGCTGGAGTGGCCTGTGCAGGGCCAGCTGGACTGGATGATCCTCATGGATCTCATCCAACTCTGGATGTCCTTTGAAACGTTGCTACTCCACCACAGAGAAGATATTTTAAGTCAAGGGTAAGACCTAAAAGAGCTTCCAGCCCCACACAGCCCTTCCAGCTGCCTCAAAATGACTCCCACACCTCTGCACTTGGGACCAGCCCACAAAGAAGTCACTCCATCTGCAACATCAGCTCTAACTCACCAGGATGAAAGTAAACATGGAGAGGAGATTTCTCAGAAACACATTACCATGGAAAAGTGAAGTACACGAAGTTTAATCCCACAGCCCTGCAGTTGTCTCGGGTTCTGGTTCAAAAAAAACACAACTCCAAACCCTCATGAATTTGGGAAGGGCCCGTGCAGCCATAGCAGGATTCTCCCCCTCTGGCATTGCTGCCCAAGAATGTGGCAGGATGTGCCTTCAGCTGTGCTCTCCAAACAACAGATCACTTCTTATTCCCTTGGCCAACCCAGAAGGGAAGGGATTTTGCAGGCAGGACCTTCCAAGCAGCTGCCTGCAAGTGGCAACAGCTGGAAACAAGGAAATTATTCTAAAAATAGAGAGGGCAGAAGATCAACGCGTGAAGATTGGGACAAGGTGACAGACAAGAGCAAATATTTTCATTTACAGCATAAATTTCTACAGTTCTCATGGTTTGGGGCTTAAGAAACTGTTGGTGTGACTAACATCTTTAGGAAGTCCAGAAATGGAATCCTGGGTTGGGTTTGGCTTTAATGCAGGATATCAGCTTTAATGGCAACCTGGAGTGGTTTTCTTGCTGCTTCACGGACATACACGACAAGACTTCCTTAGCAGGGCTAAAATGAAACCCAAAACATTTCCCCCAGCTGCACAGAACGTGGAAAACACCTCAGGAAAAGACCCCAAAACATCATTTCTGAGCAATTCCATCACCTTTCTGTATGTCAGCTTTCCCCGGGATTTTGTTTTGCACTTTGCACAACTGGGACCAGAGATTTTCCATCATCAAGATGAACCACTGTCCAATTTATTTTCATGGAATCACACAATGGTTTGGGCAGGAAAAGACCATAAAGGTCAGCTCAGGCAGGGACACCTTCCACTATCCCAGGTTGCTCCAACCTGGCCTTGAACACTTGCAGGGATGGGGCAGCCACAGCTTCTCTGGGCAACCTGTGCCAGGGCCTCCCCACCCAATCCCATTGGACAATATGGATCCTGACTTGGTTTAATATTTTTAGGATTTCACACAATCCAATTAGAAGATGATAAAAGTAGAGCAGTTAAAAAGATTTTTATAGGAACTTTTTTTTTTTTCAGGGAACACTGTGTGCAGGAAGATTTTGAAATCCAAGCCAAGATTAAGGAATCCCTGGCAAGATAAAACGTTTGGGAGCTGCTGCTTCCCTTTGAAAAGTTGTGGAAGGATTATTGGACAGCAAACCTGTTCCATGGCCTAAAACCATTTCACTTTTAAAACCTTTACTTTTTGAAATTCTTTTTGAATGCCTTCTATTTAAGAGAGTGAAATTGGAGGCGATTTCTCAAGAATTTGAAGTTTTGGAACACTTACATCCCTGGAAGTGTCCAAGGCCAGGCTGGAGCAACCTGGAATAGTGGAAGGTGTCCCTGCCCATGGCAGGGGGTGGAATGGAATGAGCTTTAAGGTCCCCTCCAACCCAAACCTTTCTGGGATTCAACAAGCCCAGGTGACACAAGAGCCACATTTAAAAACTCAAGTCAACAAAACAAGTGCTCCCTAAATATGAGAAGAATATTCAAAATGCAGATTTTTTTTTAGGGTGTTCCCACGACCACCTTAACTCATGTTAAGAGGTGGCTAAACAGAGGATTTATTGCCACACTGGATATCCAGGAACAGCCAATAAGGGGATAAACACCTGTCCAAGGAACTGTGCTCACACCTCTGGAAGAGCTCACATGGATAATTCCAAATTATCAAACCTGAAGCAGAAATATGGGTTGGGTTTTTTGCTTTGCTTCACCAATTTAAAGCAAAAGTGATGGTTGAAAAACCTCCAGAAAGAAAGAAAAATGCAAAATCTCTGAAAGATTTTGCTTGAGCTCCTCTGTGGAGAACTTTGGAAAAAGAGAGGAAGGGGAAGAGAGAAAGAAATAATGACTAAGATGATTAAATAAAAGATACTGGAAAATAGAAGGAATAATGATTAAGAAATAATGATTATGGAAATAAAAGTTGTTTTTGCTGGAGAAGGAATGCTCTCAAAAAACTTCCCAAACCTCTGTATTGTTAAAGAAAAACATCCCAATTTACAGGAAATTGGGAAAAGCAGAGTCCTTGACACAGTGGGCAGTGTCTTCACTCAGCTCCAAAGAGCCTCTCCTGGAGCTCCCAGCAGGATCTGGGAACACAGGGATTTCACTGCCTGTGCAATGAGCAACTAGGCTACGAGGGAAAAACAGGATGAAGCAATTGGAACTCTGGGATCACCATAAAAGCTGTGGCTCAGGGCAGCAGGGCCTTGACTCCTCTGTTTTGTGCAGCTGAAACTCCTGGCACACGTTTGTTGATTTTTTTCCCTGCAAATCAAGGGTTGTGTGTGATGGAAAACGGTTGGAACCCTGACCTGAAGATCCACAGACTCCAAATATTTACTGGAGATGGGAAAGAATTTTCTAGATAACTCAGGAATGGGAGTTGATCCAGGAGTCCCCGAAGAGCTTTGGCTGAGGGATCACTTGGATAACATTTTGGCAATTAGGGCAAGGAAAGAGATGGGATTGTTCACCTGGAGAAGAGAAGCTCCAGGGAGAGTTTAGAGCCCCTTCCAATGCCTAAAGGGGCTCCAGGAGAGCTGGAGAGGGACTTTGGACAAGGGAAGGAGGGACAGAACAAAGGGATTGGCTTCCAGAGGGCAGGGTTAGATGGGATACTGGGAAGGAATTCTTCCCTGGGAAGGTGCTAAGGTGCTGGAATGGATTTTTCCAGAGAAGCTGTGGCTGCCCCATCCCTGGAAGTATCCAAGGCCAGGCTGGAGCAACCCAGCTAAGGAAGGTGTCCCTGCCCACGGCAGGGGTTGGAATGAGATGAGCTTTAACGTCCCTTCCAACCCAAAGCATTCCATGATCCCACGAAATTCGGTACAGCAGAGCTCCAGGTTAGGAAGGGGCACTTCCAAGAATCAAGGAGGAGCAGAGGGACCCCTTAGCACCTTCTATCTCCACCATGGGAACCACCCCCAGTTACCTGAGAGTTCCCCATAGCCCAGGAGAACACAAAGGTGATGGAATTGGCCCCTGGAAGACGTGGCACCGGAGCTATTTATAGCAGCCCAAGGTGTGTGCTGCTGCACACAGGGAACAGCTTGTTTTCCCAGGAATTGATCTATCTGGGCAGATTATACAAACAGTTGTTTCTTGCTCATTTCCACATTTCCCAGGATAAATGTGCCTGTCAGTGCAGCAGCTGCTCCCACACAGAACCTGCAGCAGCTGCAAGGCCTTGCCTGGGAATTCTAGGTGAGTTCAGGAGAGAAATCCCAAAAATCCAGCTGCAAGACTGTCACGTGCAGCTGGATGAAGACAGGGGAGAGCCATCACCTTGTTCCACACTGTTCTTGTGCTCTTTGAAAGAACCTAAAGCAAATTTTCCCGGTTTCACTCACTAAAATTCCTTGTTTAAGCCTCTCTGCACAAGTCTTTGGGAATATTTCAATGGTAAACTCCATGTCCAGCTTCTGTTTTGGGGAGAGACAGTCCAATTTCTTTTAAAGCTATTCCTTCTACTTCAATGGTTGTTGTTTTCCAGAAGTTTATCCTTCCCTTTCTGCAATTTGAATCTCCAAGCAGGGAGATCAAGCCCTTTGGCTTGAGCTGGATCCCACATGACAAAAATTCCTGTGGATCTGCAAGGAGGGGGCTCTGGGCTCTCCTGGGTCAGTACAATTCCCTTATCTTGACATTCAGGCTGGACATTGGGAAGGATTCCTTCCCTGAAAGGGTGTTCAGGCACTGGGAGTCCCCATCCCTGGACGTGTTCAAGGAATGTGGCACTCAGTGCTCCAAGGTTGGACTCTATGATGTGGAGGTCTTTCCCAACCTCTGGAATTCTGCGTGAGGGCAGCAGCAGCAGCTCACAATTAGTGCCAAAATGCACCAACACAGACTCTTTAACACCATTCCCCACAAAACGAGGTGCAGGAGACCCTCCCCCTTTCCTCACCAATCCCTCAGGGATTAAAATATCTCCTTGCAGCTCTTTATCACACCGAGCTTGGCATAAAGCTGGAGCTGCCTTCCACCACTGTCATCCTCCCACGTGGAACAAGACACATCCTCTCCTGCCAGGAGAGCCCTGAGGAGAACCTGCCTCTGCTCCTGCCCAACAGATCTCTCCAAAGATTCTATGGGAGCCAGGGAAGCTACAAACAGGCGGAGAAGGAATAATTGCTCACCACACAAGTGCTTTGCTTTATCTGGCATCACCCAGGGCATTTATCATCCAGGGCACACCTCACCTCTTTCAGGTGAATCAGATTTTCAGAGCGGGACCCAAAAGCTGCAGTTTAACTCCATCCACAGATGAGGAACATTCCCTGCACAAAGACTCCTTGACGCTTTTCCATTTTCTCTTGGAGAGAACCAAGGCAGGAGCTCGGTGCACACACATTGCCGGGGGCCTTGAAACTCACTGTGACCCACCACAGAAGAGGGGGAAAAAAAACACCATTCCCTCCTTTGTTTTCCCCTCAGTAACTTCCCCAGGCTCTTTTTCCTGGCTGGACATTGGAAAACCACCACTCACCTCAAGAGCTGCCTGTTGAGCACCACAGTCCTGCCTCTGTCACAACCACAGCTGAGACACACTCGGGAACAGCCCCCTCTGCTCCAGCTTGGAAAACTCAGCTCCGATTCCCAGGACTCCAGCAGGGAAGTGCAGATCACACCCAACAGGGCTGACCCCAACACACACAAATCCTGAGCCCAGCTCTGGCAACTCCTTTGCTCCAGGGTCTGGAGCACAAGGAACAGCTCAGGGAGCTGGGGGAGCTTAACCTGGAGAAAAGAAGGCTCAGGGGGGACCTTCTGGCTCTCTCCAATTCCCTGACATGAGCATGGAGCCAGGTGGGAGTCAGGCTCTGTTCCCAAGGAACAAGAGACAGGATGAGAGGAAACAGCCTCAAGCTGTGCCAGAGGAGGTTTAGATTGGAGATCTGGGTTGTCCAGCCCTGGCCCAGCTGCCCAGGGCAGTGGTGGAGTCCCCATCCCTGGAAGTGTTCAAAAAGTGTGTGGATGTGGCACCAGAGGACATGGGCTAGTGATGGAATTGGCAGTGCTGGGTTAGGGCTTGGATTCGATTATCATGGAAGCCTTTCCCAACTTTACTAATTCCGTGATTCTATGAATGACCCTGCAGAGGGAAACAGCTAAGCCTCCTCTCTTTGCTGCATTTCCAGACTGGAAGTCCATCCCAGAGGGTTAAATCAAGTCCTGGCTCTGTCCTGCAAAGGCACTGCTGAGCAAGACATTTATTCCATGGAGTTTTGAAGGAATTCATATAAAACCAGCACCAAACACCCAAATGCAAAGGTTGATAGTGAGAGAACACCCATCTCTTCCAGTCAGGAATGCTGAGGGGTCCACAAGGTTCTCAACAAGAAGATCCCAGCTGAGCAGCACTGAACCAGCAGGGATTCCAACAGGAATCCCTAAATATCCATTACTGCACCCAAGGGCCTGGAGTGACAGGCAAGAGGGAATGGCTTCCCACTGCCAGAGGGAAGGGTTAGATGGGATATCGGAGAGAAATTCTTCCTTGTGAAGTTGGCAAGGGACTGAAATGGAATTCCCAGAGAAGCTGTGGCTGCCCCATGCCTGGAAGTGTCCAAAGTCAGGTTGGATTTGGAGCAACCTGGAATAGTGGAAAGTGTCCCTGCCCATGCCAGGGGGTGGAATGAGATGAGCTTTGAGGTCCCTTCCAAGCCAAACCATTCTGGGATCCTATGAAAACTTCCTTTTGGGACACCTGCTGCTCCAGAAACCAAATTTTAGACACAAGTGCTCACAGGAAACTATTCGTGCTTCCTGCTGCTGCTGAAACAGTGGGATTTGGGACCAGGGAAACCCTGAGAATTGCTCTGGGGAAAGGGTCTGAGAAGTTCCAGCAGCTGAACATAAAATGTGTATTTGCCAGATCAACAGCTTTAGCTTTGGCCTCCCTATAACAAGAGATTTTTAACTTTGCAATAATTAAAGCTTAAAAAAACCCCCACCAAAACAGTGAATTCCAAACTGCTCTGAGTAAAAACACTCCCTAAGTGGCAGAGAAATCCAGGTGCTGCACTCAAAGCCATGCTGGGCTGAAACTCTTCACAGCTTCTCACTCTTATTTCCCAATTTTCACAACTGTAGGGCTTATTTTCAGGAATTCCTTTTTGCAGAACATCCCTTACCTGTCTGTTCACGGAAGGACCAACTGGGGTTTATGTTTTACCAAGTCCAGTTCGGCACTGCTCCACCAGTGTCCTGGACCTTCATGGCAACATAAAATGATCCTCCAACACGTCTTCCAGTCCAAAATGAAGCAGCAGGGAAGAAATCCAGAGTTCAGGAATACTGAGGGCAAGGACAGGGCTGGAGCAGAGCTCGTTCCCCTCACGGGGGACGAAAATATCCCCATTTGTGTAAATACAGCCTCAGTCAACAGGGCAAATCCAGGGAGATAAATGTCACCCACTGACGTCAGTGCCACAGCAACCTAATCAAAGTACAGCCTTCAGCTATTTTTAAACGCTGGTTAAAGTATTTTTCTTTTAAAAAAAACCAAACAACCAACAACAACTAAAATAAGACAGCATTAAAACCCACCTTAAATAAAAAATTATCTCTTTAAAAATAAATCTCTTCAGCAGCAAAACAGAGCTGAAATATTTATTTCCCTCTGGTGGCGTCGACATAAAAGCAGAGCTTTACTCAAGCCTGAAACTTGCTGTTCCATCCGATGCGTCAGTGCACTAGAAAGCAAAAGATAAGGATTTGGGAAAGCACACACATCAGATTGGCACTGGCCTTTGTATTGGAAATTTCCCCAGACAGGTTAAAAATAACCCCGGAGGGAGCGCTGGGAGCCCTGCTGGAAGCCCTCCTGAAGGTCTCTCTAGGAAGAGCTCCTGTTCTTATGGAACCAGCTCCCGGTGACATGTGACTGCCATGGCCAGGATTTTTGTCCCCAGAAAACACGGGATCCCCTGGCTCTGAATCCTGGACACGGAGGCTGCTCGTAACCAACAGGTCACAGGAGTCAGGCCCAACACCTCCTTGGCTGACTTGTTTTCATTCTTCCAACTAATCCTCAGGGACTTACATTGGAAATAGCCATTTCTGTCCACCAGTGTGCTCCAGTCAACATTTCCGTTGGCATTTCCATGGGTTTAAGACCCAGTTCCAGTGACACAAGAGGCAGCATGGCACAAGAAGCATGTACCTGGAACATATCCCAGAGCTTCCCAATCCTCTGGGCTCACAATGCTCGGCCAGGAGGGAAGAGCTGGTCAAACATCCACCATGACCCACCTGAGGGAATGTTATCCATGGTGACCCTGGAGATCACGTCTGGGATCCATGAACACCGTTTAGAAAGAATCACAGGATCATCAAGGTTGGAAGAGGCCTTCAGGATCATCCAGTCCAACCAACACCACCGTATCACCCTAAAAAAACCTAAACCACATCCCCCAGTGCCACATCCAGGAGCCTCCTGAATGCTTCCAGAGACTCCACCACCTTCCTGGGAAACTTATTCCAATGCCTGACCATTCTTTCAGGGAATTTATTTTTTTTTTAATCTCTAATTTGAACCTGCCCTGGTCCAACTCGAGGCCACTCACCTCATCCTCAACCTGGCAGAACTGACCAAGCCCCACCTCACAACAACCTCCCGCAGGTTGTAGAGAGCAATAAGCCTCCCCTTGAGCTTCCCCTTCTCCAGAAGGAAAGGGAGTTGGAAAGGAAGGAATTCCACCTGGGAATGCCTGATTTTGCCTTCAGCTCATTCCCAAGGACTTCACAGGCTCCTTCCTTGCTGCTGTAAAGTTTTCTATAAATGCCTCATGTGTCTCTGACAGCTAAATCCTCAATTTAGGGGAAAGGACTTTCCCAGGAAGCCTCAGCCTTCCTGGAGACAAGCTGTGCTCAGCTCAAGACTCCACAGGGAACTTTCAGAAGTCACAGTAGAGCTGAGCAGTAACTACATCCAAGGAACCCAAGTCTCCTTTCCATGCTCCTGGAAGGGAGAGGTGGTATGGATTGGATGCTGTTGGAAATGGCTGGCAAGCATTCCCGCTGCTCCCTCCTCCTCCTCCTTTGCTGGGTTTTGAAGGAATACATTTAGAAGGAGCAAGTATCTTTAATTCTTCCTTCAGCTGGAATATACAACTGATTTAAGGGTTTCTTGAGGTGCCCTGTACTTAACAAGGGAATGCCTGAAACCGTTCCCAGCACCCTCCTGCTCCCACGGAAAAATTTGATCTCCAGCCACTGTGGTCTTCTCTGAGCAGGAACTCCAGCAGCAAGGCTCTGCTGGCTTCTGAGCTCAACCAGAGTGACACAGAAGGGAAAGAAATAAATCCCCAGCAGCAAAAGAACTGGCATCAAGGCAGGAGGATGAAAAACAGGGAAGCAAAAAGGAAAATCCACACCAGCTCCCACACACGCCTCGACTCTCCAAGATGCACATGGAGACCAAGACAGATGTGTATCGATTCCTCTCAGCCCAGGGGCTGCTTATTTAATGTGAGACAGCAGAGATAAACCTCTGGGATAAACTAGCAGTGGAAGAATCCATTTCCCCACCAGGAAGAATCGATGATGATCTATTTTCCCTCTTATCCTCCCAGTCACACAGCAAACTGGAGAAAACGAGCTCCCATCTGCTCCCCTCCCAGATGTTCCTCCAGCTCAAGAATCCCTGGCAGAGCTTGCACCAAACCTGTTTTGATAGGATTTCCTTAGCAAACTTAAGCATGATAAGTAAAGCAGCTTCACTTTGGGATGCTAAATTTAGTGCCTTGACCGTGTAACCCCCGGAGCCGGACACACCGAGGGGCTCTCCCGGGACTCCAGCTTTGTCCAGCTCATTTTAAGCTGGGAATAGGCTCACTCATGGATCTGGAGTAGCACACAGACTCTAATTACGTAAAAGAACACAAGTAGAGAATAACAAAGTCTTTAAGCAAGACCCACGCTGAGAGCTCCGAGCTCCCCCGCAGCACTTTCCCAAATAAAACCCCAGATTCGGGGAGGGGGGGAAGGAAGACAAAGCCCATTTACTGTAACATACTCAGATGAAAAATTGTAATTGCTCTGCCTCGACATCTGGTTTCTATTTCGCTCCCATTCTCTCAGGTTACATAACAAACAGATGATGCACCAGAGCTCCGGAGCTCTGGAGTTCTTCGGGAGTCTTGTTCGGGATTTGGTGTTTACATTCCACAGCATAAAAATCCCAGCTATGCCACACACAGGCACACAATGCATCCAGAGACAAACCAGCAGTTTGCAAAGGAAAAGGAAGGAGTGACTGGGGAGTGTGGGCGTGTTTTGAACAGAAAATCCCGGTTTGGAAAATCCTCCGTCTCCCAATCCAGTTCAGGAATTGGATCTGCACACAACAGCACTCGCAGCTGTGCAAAGTTTGGATGAACAGGGAACACACAAGTTTACACCCGGGTGAAACACTCTGGGGTGAAGCAAGTGCCAAATTTAATGATGCAAACCCAAATTCCACCCTGCCCTGTTATCTAACCAAGCGCAACCTCCTGGCTCCTTCCTCCGCCTTCTCGATTTGGGTCTTTCTTTTTGGGCAGACAACAGGACTTTTCAATCCCTCCTGAATGTGAAGGTGATTCCCAGCCTGGAGAGCACGTGGCCGGCTCTGGAAATCAGGCATCCACTCCGCTGACCTTGTCCCCAGACGCTACAAACTTTCTTCTGAGTCAACAGCACATCCTTCCTCGGCAGCAATTCAGGAAGTCATGCAGTGCTAATAGAGCTGACTCAGCTCAAACCCGGCTCCAATGACCCCCTTCCCCTCCCCAGAACACACCAAGGAGCTCCTGATGGTCCAGCGCTGCTCTGCATCCAGTTTGATGTGGAATAACCCTGAATCATTCCCAAATCCCACGTTCATTGCATCCACAAAAGTGTTCCCAAACCAAGTCACCCCCGAGCTTCTCATTGCATATTTAATTGCCACCCTGGCCTTCTTCACCTGCACTTTTTGGACCAGCAGAAGCACATGAGAAAGCACCAAAACAGCCAGAATTCCATACTGTAGACAGACATCTAACAGATTATTCTAGAATTTATACTCTTCTTGGGTTCTCTGCTTTGTTTCTCAGGAGCCCTAAACATCTCGTGCTGCTCAATGTCTAGAGAAACCTCCAGGTACAACCCACCCTAGGATTCCATTTAGAGCTTCAGGAAGGCCAGTTCCCACAGGGATTCACCCATTTGGGCATCCTCATCCCCCCAGGTTATTTTTTAAAAACAGCAAACATGGAATCCATTCCATGTGAGAAGGATGAAAGAGGCAAGATAACAATCCCTACAGTCTGAGGGTGTAAAATGGGTCCTGGAAGGGACCAAACTAACAGGAGCAGGTACAAGATCCCTGTGCTCTGGTTGGGAAACACCTGCCAAGACTCCCTGTGGATGGGACCTCTCTGAGTAGGAGGTGAGTGACATTTAAGCTGGAGCCAAATAAGAAAATAATAAAAAAACTGATATCACTGCAGTGCTTTGCTGATTTCCAAAGGCCACTCACTGGCATTTCTCCTCACCTTCTCCTTCCAGAAATCTGCACACATTCCCTCAGATGACATCAGCAAAGGTGAAGGCATTAGTCATGGGCAGACAAGTGGAAAAATGCTCCAAAATACCACTTTTCAAGGAGTCTATTCCTCAGGTACCACGAGTGTCTCTGTAAACGGCTCCGGAAAACACACAAGGAAAAAGGACATTTTCCTGGTCAGGGAATCTTCATGGCTTTATAAGTTTATCACTAAGCAGCAAACAAGCAGTTAATAGTATTAGTTTTAGAACAAACTAAGTGCATTCCACTTCTTGCCATGAAGTGTTTTTCCCCTCTGAGTGTTTCCACCTTGGATTAGGTTCTTACAAAGCCCATGAGGAGCTACTCCAACAGCAGCTTAAGGGAAAAGAAAAGGGAAAAAGAAAAAAAAATAAAAAGGGAAAAAAACAACAAAACAGTGCTTTCTCCCATACAAAGATCCAACAGCTGCAGTATATCCAAGGTGTTCTAAGGAAATTCCATGAAAACAAGCACAGAGGAAAAAAGTCAGGAGCAGAGGCAGAGCTGCTCCAGCCAATAACCCCACAGGGGATGGCAGTTCCTTACTCCAGGATGTAACTTACACCTACCCCCAATTCTGCTGCTGTTCTGGAAGAATCCAAATAATTATGTTTATTCTTCCAACTCACCCTCAAGAGATCCTCAGGTGTCCATCCACTAAAGCACATCAGGGCTGTATTCCACACCTCAAACAACTGAACTTCTTTATCTAGGAAATCTGGGAAAATCTGCTTTTTTATCTAGGAAATCCCAGGGGTTGGGCGAGTTACACAGAGGCAGCTGCTTTTTTTTTTGGAGTCTCCTACAGCAAAACCTGCAACTGGAGGTAAAAACTTGTCATTGCACCAGGGGGGAAAAAAAAGCAGAGTAGAGAACCTCACAGGGAGGCTGAAGGATGAGGAGAGAGTTTTAATTCCATGCTTCCCAATTTAGAGCAGCAAGTGCCAGTGTGAGGAAAGGGGCTGCAAGGCTCTGACTTGTTGGAGGCCAAGATGGGAAAAGCTGCTCCTTCAGCACTAGAAGTTTTAAGTGCTTATTCATCCCTGCTTGTCAGCTGGAAGCAACTACTCCTCCATTCACTCCAGGCTGGCAGAAGCCGCCGGAGCCTTCGCTTTTCCTATTAGGAATGATGCTATTTTTGCCTCAGAGTATCACAAATCCCACATCCTTCACACGCCTCATCCCCAGCTATTGTGTCTTCCCGAGCTGGAGGTGTTTTCCTCCCGTAGCTTCACCTGCTGGGAGTGAGTTGTGCCATGTGCTCCAGGCAACACCAAATATCCCAAACCCGGCACACGCTGCACCTCGTGCCCTCCCATCCCTTCCCACAAGCAGGAAGTTCTCCCTCCTGCTCCAAGGCTGTGTCCCACAGGCAGCACACGGCTCTGAGCTCAGTGGCTCTGGGAGGCTGCACAGTGTTATCCGAGTGTGGGATGCTTGGAATGACCTGTAATTGGATGTTTTGGTGGTTGATGTCCTGGAAGGAGGTCCACAGCAGCATTTCCTGAGTCCAGGGGAGGGGGGGTGGAATCTCACACTGTTATTTTCCAAGGGATTGAGTAGAAAGAACTGTTTGGGGATGGGGCAGTGATGGGGCAGCTCAGACACCTCTGCCTGCATCCAAGGCCTGAGCCAGGAGTAGGGAAGCTCCAAGTGGGACAGTTTCTAATTAAAGGACCCAGCAGGACACCAGTGGAAGTGTCCAGCAGCCTCCACTGGTTTCAATTTGGAAGGAGGGAGGAGAAACTCTGGTGGGATTACAAAGGTATCCTCTGCATGGCTCAGCCGGAAAGATTATTAATTGGGAAGAGGCAGAGTGGTAAAAACCGGGAATCTAAGCCTATAAATCACTTAGAATTTGCCAATACAAAGAATACATTGCCAAGATGTTACTAAAAGAAGCAGAGCTCACATAATGAATACAGGCTTGGTAGAAAACAGTGACAAAAGATATTAAAAGAGAATACTGAGCACTGTGACTCTTTCAAAATCTCTGGAAGATGTTGGTATCTCCAACATCTGTTGTATCTCCAGATACAATCTGGAGATTGTATCTGTTGGTGACATCAATCTCACCACCAACAGTTCCTAAACACTACTTAGGCTTCTTAGTGCAAGATAATTCCAGGTGGAATACTGGGGGGAAAAAAAGCCACTGCAGCTCAAAAGAAATAGTCCCACGCTTGTTTCTTACAAGAGAAAAAAGGAATTTCCAGCAAAACAATTTTCAAACTGTGTCTCCTACCCCTGCCTGCTAAAGCAGAAATCCAGCTCCCGTGAGTGGTGCTTCCTGAGGGGATTCTGCCAGTCCCTCCCAAAGAAAGCAGCTTCAACAGTAAAATACAAACCAAAACAAGCAGAAAAGAAGGAATTTTAGAGCCATGTGAAGCTATTTTGAAATTCCTTCCGTAAGGAAGAAAGGTGATATGGTTTTGTGCTCCAAAGGCCCCTTGCTCCTGCAGAAGTCCCAATGGATGTGGGGGATACTGTGCTCTGCCTCTCTTCCAGCTTGGAACTGATGAGGAGCTACCGAGGCTCCGACAGGAACTGCAGCCTTAATGGGATGACAGCAAGGCAAGTAAAGCCTGGATTTCACTGACAGCATCTGCTCAGCTGGCCAATCCCAAATTCACAACAACATTACCCAGTGCATCCCAACAATCCCTGTCCACGCTCTGCTGGGGCTCCAGGAATGAGCTCAGGCAAAGGGAGGTGGTGGAACAGCTACAAGACAGGGCAGGGATGTCTCTAAGTCACCTCTAGGGACTCCATATAACTGTGGAATCACTAAGGCTGGAAAAGCCCTCCAAGATCAACGACTCCAACCATCAACCCAGCACTACCACCACGTTCCACTAAACCATGTCCTCAGGTGCCACATTCACAACTTTTTTGAACACTTCCAGGGATAGGGCTCCACCATGGCCCTGGGCAGTCTGTTCCAATGCTTTACAACCCTTTCCATAAGAAAACTGAGTCCAGGCCCAAAGGAACTCAGACACTCCTCAATGTCCAGCCCAGAGAGGTCCCAGAGCCAATCCTCATCTCCGTGGAGGGAAACAACCCTGTCCCAGCCTGATTAAAGCAGGTGGTGGATCTCCAGCTCTCCAGCCACCAGATCCAAGGGAAAAGGAAAAGCCAAGCACACCCTGAGCTGACACAGAGCTCCACTCAGCAATTAAAAGCCTGTCTTTACCCCACCACCACTCATTGTTCACACCACACTGACACTCCGCTTGTCCAAAGGCATCTGGGATGGCGAAAATCAGAGTGTGTGATGAGCAGAATCCAACCCCCTGATCCAACATTAGGCTGTGGAAAAGCACAGCCCCACCCAAACCCTGGGAGCAAACTGGCCCTGAGGAGCAAACTTTGGCCAGCTCAGAGAGGAGGAACCCGGATAGACAGAGGGACCAGGGGCAGCGCAGGCAGGAGAACGGGAGCTGCAGAGCTGGGATCCCGACCAAAACACCACAGGAATGGCACCAACACCAATGTCTGCCTTCCCAAATAAAAGCAGGAGAAGCCCACGCAGTCTGCACACCCACACAGGTACGGGCAGGCAGCTGCCAAAAAGCCCCGGTGACATTTCCTGCAACGTCCAACGTCTTGCAGCTTCTCGGGCACATCTCGGATGTGGGAATAAACAAACTACACGGGAAATATTCTTAAAGACATATTTTCACTCTCAAGCCTCAAGCTCCACTGGGAAAAAAGGGCTGGGGGATTATCCTGTGCCTGCATCCTGCATTAAAATTGGCCAAAACAAGGAGATCTCCATGAATATTAGTTTCAGACTGAGGAGATGAGGAGGGAGGCAATGGGGAGACGCCAATGCTGCAGCTCCAACACTTGGAACAAGGTGAAAAATCCTAGAAAATACAGGGCTTATCAAATCCCTGTGTCAGGCTGAGAACAAGCCACACTCTGGCAATGCAAGTCAAGTTTGAGTGGGCAGTTTTCTCACCAAATAGGTGTCCTACCTCTGAAAGTGTTTCCAGACCCAAATCCCATGGACGCTTGTCCACCCAGGCCAGCAGCAGGGGGGGCGGGACACAGGGACATCAGCACCAACAGATTGGTTGTTTTTCAAAGCACAGGAAGAATATCTGTGGCAGTTTACACTGGAACAACCAGTTTGGTTTAAAGCAGCTACAGCTGCTACAGCTTCTCAAAATTGGCCAAAATAACTTCCAAAGGCTGCTTGTCATCCACAAGTGGGATGTCGAGGAATTTTCCCCCACCCCTCCACCAGCAGTTTTTGTTTGTATTAGATACAGATTTAGAGAGTAAAAAAAGAGAATATATTTAAATTTTAGAAACATTCTTATTTCTGGATTATTATCACAAAGCCTGCCCAACTACTCCCTTACAGGCAGGGCAGCTATGGGGGCATCGGGTCAGTGATGCAAGTGGGAGGAGGAGGAGGATGCTCCCAAAACACCCAAATGAGCTGTTCCATCAGGACAATCTCCAAGGAGAATCCTCTGGAGCCTGGGAGAACTCTGAGGTTCCATCCCACCCCCTGATTTGTGCTGACAAGCAGCAGCACATGGATCATTCCAGCCTCTCCAGCAGCTCCCTCGAGCCTCCCTGCAAGAATCAAACGTGAAGTGTCCCACTGCTGCTGCTCTGTGATGAGGGAAAGAAGTTTTTAAATCTAAATCCATCATTTCCAGGCATTTCTGTGGTGCCTTCAGCAGCAGGACATCCCTTCAAGGTTTCCTCCCTCCTACCTACAGACACCACATATCCCCAAAAATGAAACTCCACCCCGTCTTTAAAACCTTCCCTGGGTTCCTCACCCCCCATTTTTGGGAGCTTTCAGCACCTGGTTTGCACAACAAGTTGTTCCAGCAACTTTCCACAAAGTTTGTTTCATCTGGTGGCTGGAACATCTAAAGATCAAGTCACTGTTGCCCAATTCCTCTGGGCAATCATTCCCAAAACATCACGTTCTTTTGTGCAACACTATCCAGAGTTTCCCTGACAAAAGCAAACATCGGAATTACCAGTAAAAAAAAAAGGGGGGGGGGCAGCTCAAAAATGAGGTGAGGAAGTGAAACCAGCGGTCAGACTTGCTGAGGAGACCCCAAAACCAAGGAGAGCACGGAGCAGACAAGCCATGAGCCATCATGTCCCCAAAGTGACAACCCTGCAGCAGAGCAGTGAAACAAGTGACACACCAGGATGGACAGGGAAGGGCAGGTGTGAGGAGCACTGAGCCCACTGGGACAATCCCCTGAGGATTGGGGTCACTGGCACAATCAAATCCCAGGCACTGCCTATAAATACACCTTTTTTCCTCCCCAGTCAATGCAAACACACTTATAAAAATCACCCTCTGATTTTTAAACCAACATTCTTATGTATCAAGTAAAATTCCAATGTTAAGGGGGAAAAAAGGGGTTTGCAACCCTAAATCCAGCAGCTGTCCAAGCCCAAACGTGCTGCCTTGGACTTGACTACTTGCAGCTGCAAAATTGGCAACCTCTGGCCCACTTTGGGCAGTTGGAGTCCGAGTGTATTTACGCTGACAGAGACAAGCAAAGGTTGTGACGATTTATTGACGCAAGAGCCATTCCGTGCTCCCTGCCAGAAATTAATCAGTGGAGGAGGAGGAGGAATTCTCTTGGTGAGCTGCTAAGAACAACAAGCATGACCAACATGATCAAAAAGAGAGAGGGGGGGAAAAAAGAAATTTAAAAGGGCAGCTTTTCTGCAGCAGCTCCTAAAGGAGCTCGGAATGGAATTATCGTGTGGGACTCTCCTTGTGAAAAAGGGAATATACGAGGAAATTAAATCAGAGCTCCACCTGATGCTGTGTTTGCTCAGATGAACCCGTGTCAAATATATTTAGGAGTGTTTGAGGTACAGTAGCCACCCCTCCCCCCCAAAGTTGGCTCAAACTGCTGCGATTCCAGATAAAAAGAAGGAAAAGAGACAACAGTCCCATCACCTGTTTGGAAGAGCTACTGCACAAAGCTGCACTTGAAATCAAATCCCAAAAGGAAAGGAATCTTGAATGCAGACTGAAGGAACAGCTTCCCCCCTACCTGCCAAGAAGACATCATGATAAACCTGTCAAGAGCTACGAGGCTGCACAACAGGCCTTCCACCTGCTGGGAAGGGAAAAAAAAGGAAGGGAAAAAGCCATCTAATGCCAATCAGATTCTTGCTGCTGGCAGGGGAGAGATGCCAAAGCCCTTCTCCTGGGTTTGGTGAGCTGTGAGGATCACATGCCTTCTCCTGGCAGAGGTTCTGGGAGACCAGTGGCACCTTAGTTAGAATAAAGCAAGTTCTTGGAAGTGGCAGAGATTTTTTTCTGGAGTGACAGACGTCAAGGATTCAACACTTGGGTGGACTCGCCGAGTTTGCTGTGTGGTCTTTTCATTGGTTTGGGTTATTTTTTGACCAGAGAAGGTGGTTTAAACTTGGTGCTAATAATGCCAAGGTCACAGGTTCAATCCTCTGTATGGGCCATTCACTTAAGAGATGAACTCAATGATCCTTGTGGGAATATTCCGTGATTCTGCTTGGTCTAGTTCAGGTTTTGATGCCTTCCCACAGGAGCAGCTCAAGCATTTTCTAGATCAGGAGCAAAAAAAGTTTTCAACAGTTTCTTTTTACAGGCAGCATAAAATAAAGGTCACAGTTAACAGAGGGGGGTTAAGGCTGTTTAACTTTAGGAAGGGCAAGTTTTGAACCCTGAAACAGAAGAGCAAAACACAATTCTCACTGGATTATCTTTAAATCACCAAGGGCTGATTTTAAACAAGGAAACAAGGGTTTCCTGCCTGAAGAACTGTCAATTGATCAAAACTACTGAAAGCACCTTTACAACAGTGGTACAAAAACCTCGTGCCCTCACATCTCACAGCAAATAACCCAACTGAGGGAGCATTTCCCATCTCCCAGCTGCTCCCAATTCCCTGGCTTGGCTGGAGTGACCGCGGGGCCAAACAACCGCATTGATCTGGGACTATTGATCCGAAGGTGGAACCCGACAGCAAAAAGTGACTCCACGGGAGTTCATGGGCAGCAACATCTATTAAAAACAAGTCAAAACACACAATCCAGGGAGCACAGAGCCAGGGGGGGAACACAAAGCCCAGAGCCCTCAGCCCACACTCCTTGTTATGACTCCAGGTGTGATGGGGTTACACGGCTTTGAGCCTCTGAGGACAAAATGGTCACCTGAAGCCAAGGCTGGCAGTTCAAAGCTCCCAAAGTAGACCTCACTCTCACTCCAATTTGCCCCATAAAGCTATTTATGTGGTTTGGCAACACAGCAGCTCCAAACAACACGAGTACAGGCATTGCAGGACAGTGAAAGGGGCAGGATTTTGTTGGGGTTTTTTTTAACTAATGATTTCTTTGAATTCGGCTGTAGTTTCTCCACCATCCTGATCCCAGCCCTATCACAGAACTCAGGGAGTTTCCTTCACTGCAAGCAACTCCACCTTGCCCATGGCTGCAAGTTTCTACCGGAGAAGGTGGAACTGACAAAACTCTGCTTGTTCAGGGTTAACTCAAAGGAATTATTTGGGATTATTCAGCCCTTGGTACCAACAAAAGCAGCAGAAAGAAAAAAAATGGGATTGACAAAGTAAAATCTACTTTCTCATCCTCCTCCCAAAATCCACATCACACATGACCAGAGGTTGGGAGGGCGTGTTTATGGCTGTTGCCACAACCTTCTCTGTCCATCCCCCCTTTCCCAGGTATCCACAGCTGGTTGTGGTCAGGCTCCTGGTCTCCCCAGGCTGACCTTGCACTCATGCCTTCAAAATAAACCTGATGTGGCTACATCAAAGCTCAGCAGAGCAGCTACAAACACTAGGAAGATTAAGCCTAGTCTGTGGATTCCCTGGCAAAGCCTGGCCTGCCGGGGTTCAAAGGAGGATGAAAACTCCTCACTGAACCCCAAACACACTCATGGGCTCCTGAAAACACCCACAGGAACCGGTGCCACCAGTAGGACCTTCAAGCTGAGACAGGAGGATCTCGAAAAAGCCCACCTGAAGTTATTCCCATGTGGAATTCAGTTTTCCATGGGTGTGAAGTTTAATATCAGGCTAAAAATCTGCTTCCACGTTTCAGCACTTCAGTCCATTGAGGATCTGCCAAAGGGTGACAGCAATTCCCAAGGGGAACACCAGGAGCTGCTGAGCTTTTAAAGCAAACAAGGGCACTGCAGGGAAAGCAGCTGATTTTCCCAGTTGAACAACAGTATTTTGCTTTTGGTTGTAGAAATCAAACATTTAAAGGATGTGCTGGTGTACGAACTCTAGTTTTCTTGAAGGAATAATAAATTCTATGCACCACTTCTCAGGAGTTTCACCACCTCACTTGGCACCTGAAACTTCACAGGGGCTCAGTGCATTTCAAAGGCCTCTCTTGCTTAATGGCCTAAAGAGAAATGATAAATAAATAAAGTGTGGGGAAATTCCTGGTATAAGGCAAGTTATGGGGAGAAAGGAACTCACAAAGCCTTTCCTGAAGGATGGGAGAATTAACACATCCACAGTTTTTCCTTCTCCAGTCAGGCACTTGCTACTCCACGTTCAGTCACTCCTGGCTATTCCCTGACTGTAAAATCAGATGTTAAAGGATGAAAAAGATATGCTGAAAGCACACCAAAAGAAGAAATGTCATTGCAGTTGTTTCGCACTCTTCTTCCTGACCCAACAGTATCATGGAACACACGAGGATTGAGTCCAACTCCTGGACCTGCACAGGACACCCCAACAATCCCACCCTGTTCCTGAGAGAGTTGTCCCAACACTCCTTGAGCTCTGGCACCACTGCCCTGGGGAGCCTGTTCAGTGCCCAACCACCCTCTGGGGGAAGAACCTTTTCCTGAGATCCAGCCTAACCCTCTCTCTGGCACAGCTCCAGCCATTCCCTTGGATCCTACATGGAAACGACAAAAAAAAGTCTCCAGGAGAGTTTGACCAAGAGGTCTCAGAAACAAGGCCCTCTTTTCCCTTTTGCAGTACCTGCCAAAGCACAGGTCCCAGACAGCCAAATTCCCTGACTTAAAGGATGAAAAATGCTGTGTATGGCTGACATCCCTCTGAGAATAAGTGGATTTTCTTCTCTCACATCACTCTCAGAATCAGTAGGATGATTGAAATGGTCCTTCTCCATCAGCTCTGTCCCCATTGATGTGCCCACATCAAGGGCTCCCCAACGGGCCTCGGTGGTGTGAGAGCCTGATGCAAAGGACACAAGCTGAATAATTTAAAATAAACCCTGAGAACACAGTCCTTGTTCAGCCCAGTATCAGATTTAATTTGAGGAAACACACAAGACGAGATACAGGTCAAACTGAGGTTGTCTAAAACTGAGTAACAAAAATGTAGCAACTGCATAGAAAAAGGTTTGCCTCCTTTCCAACTGAGACACAAGATTCCAAGGACTGTCTCAAACATTATTATAGAATCACCTGACTTTAAAAGTACGACCTTTTTTATATCCTTTTCCTACCCTGTGCCTCATTCAAAATAATCCAGAGTTCTCTGCCTCTCATCACGAGTACCTGCTTCTCATCTTTGCACTGCAGGGCACATCACAGGCTAAAAAACTTCCTTTAGAAACAGGCTTTTAAAGAATTCCTAAGTGCAAGAACTGCATTTAAAGAAAAAGCAGAAATGAGAGGAATGTACTTGGCAGGGACACTGACCTAGCAGGAACTTCAACTTGAACCCCAAGTTGAAGCACAAAACAATTCTTCGCTTTTGAGGGTACAATAAAAGCCTTGTACAGAAAGTCCCAACTATTTGATGCTCCAGAAAGTGAAAACTTCACAGGTTTCACGGGAGCAGACTTAAAAACTTTCAAGGTCCTTAAAATGACACTGTTCCTAGAGGAAATCCAGGACAGGCTCAGCTTCCCACATATATAAGCACTGGAATGCAGGTGGAGGAGGTGTCGTGTCGTGGGCTGGAAAAAGCAAAGTGGATGGAGACACGGCCAGTTCTCACCTGCACCACCAGTTCCCACCTCCCAACCTGGCCTTGAACACTTCCTGGGATGGGGAATCCACAACCTTCCTGTTACCTCTGCTGGGCCTGCCAAGCAGTTGAACTTTTCCCCAGAACTTGAGCTTCCCATGAAGCAGTGTGGGAAGAGGACAGCTCTGGAGAAATCTGCATTTCTAAATTAAGAAAATATCAGAGATAAGGAGGTTTGACCTGTACTTTCTCCTAGCAGTGATTTACTTGTAAACAGGAGCCTGAATTCCCAGTCTAGAATAATCCAGCAGCAATGAACCGGAGCACCAGACAGGCAAGGGGAAGCAGGAATCCAGGATCTCTGGATCAAGGCTGGGCTGGATGAGGCTTGGAGCAACCTGGTCTAGTGGAAGGCATCCCTGCCCAAGGCAGGGGGGGGGAATTAGATGATCTTTAAGTTCCCTTCAAACCCAAACCCTTCTGGGATTCCATGATACACCATGTCCAGATGTTCTTCCAGACCACGGTCATCAAGTCCCCACTAAAGGAGAGCTGGAATTAACCCCCCTAGTCCTTCAGCTTATTGAAAGAACACTGTTGCCCCTGGATAACTTCCACAGACAGACCCTTTACTGCCTGAAAGTAGGTCAGTGTCATTTAAAGCTGGTTTGAAACGTGGCTCCACAGAAACTTCTTAATCTTTCAAAAGAGAGCACATCAAATATTTATCGCACGGTGCAAAACGTTGGAGATGCCGCCAGGGAAAAACCTTTTCCATGGGCTGCATGAAATGGCTTTCCATGCCTCCTTGAGCCATGGAGTATGAAAGGGAAGTGCTTCATGCAGATAAAACCCTGTACAAAATTCCTCACCAACCCAGCAAATCACAGCACATGACTCCTTGTCTTCCCAGCACTGAAGTTTTCCCAGTGTCTCCTCTCAGTCTTAATGATCCCACTGCACATTTTTCCCTATCAGCCAGGCAGCCCCTTCTTAAAACTTCAATATTGCTAATTATCAAACATTCAGCACTGCAAAATGTAACTGCAATTTGCATCTCTGCCAGAGTGGCTCCAGGAAAAAAAAAAGGATGGAGCATTTGCATTCAGACTGGCTAATTCCTGCAAGATAACATTTCATAAACAAAATGCTCCACTGAACAGGGAGATTTGCAGCTTTTACAAAGGAAAGTGAACTTTAAACAAACACAAATCAGTTGAGTGATTAACTTGTAGTGTTTTGGGTTTTTAAAACTAATCTTTATGTATAACCAGTATCAGCAGAACAATCTTTACTGATTAAAGAAGCCAAGGAGATCGAAACTCAAGCCACTGAAAATTAAGGGGGGAGGCAGAAGGTGACCACAAGGAATTATTTAAGGTCAATGAGAGAGGGGGAAAAAGCCCAAAACACAAAGAAAATCCTACAAAACCCCCTCACATACAGGCCAGAGAGCCTGGGTGAGGTGAGCACCACCAGCACTACAGGTTACGTAAGGCAAGTTTAAACCATGGCCAACCTACAGGTTAAGGTGTGAAACTAAACACACTTTCCCCTGCCCCTCCAAGCTTTGTCATAATCCTAAATGTTATCTTAATTAGCCTAATTGTCTTAATTATACTTTGCAGCAACTTGAGCTTTCGTAGCTCAATTTCAGCGGGTTTTTTCCAGCTTTGTTCCAGCGCTGGAAGAGGCGGCGGCTCCTCTGCCAAAAGCCAAAGGGCACGTGATGCCTCCAGGCTTGGTCTTGGCTGGGTCTGCCCATCCTCCTGCCACCTCACCCTCCAGTTTCAGCCCCTTTCCACACCCACAGCGATTCCCATTCCTGCCCAGCAATCCATAAAACCTCCCTAGCAGCTGCCAGGAGCTGGTGGTTCCTCCATGGAATCGGTACTCGGTGCTTGTGGCAAGAGGGACACGAGCAGCCCATCGGCTTCTCCTGCTCCACAGGTGGTTTTGTGGCAAGTTAAGCTCACAAGAGCTGCTGGACTTCACCCAAAATTCAAGGATGGCACCATGGAGAGACCCTTCAGCCCAGAGCCCAAGCTTCACCCTGTGTCCAGGGCTCTGACTGATGTACCACTGGAATTTTTTGGGATTAACCTCTCCCACTTGGGTACTGTGCTTCTCCAAAAGCTGTTTGTTATTCTCTGAGAAATCTCACTCCAAAATACACCAAAAGAAGGGGCAGTGACAGGGAAGAAGCCACGCTTTTCTCAGCCAGTTTTGTCTTCCCTGTATTTTTCCACTTTGTTCTGTGAGAAGCCCTCGGTGCCCAACACTTCTCACAAGAGTTCTGCAGAGTGGCAGGAAAATAAAAGAACCAAACCACTTTCATTCATCCAGGCTGCAACAACCTCATGGCACTGTTCCTAAAACATCCCATTAGTGCTAGGCTTGGAGAAGATTAGAGAAGAAGGCTTGTACCCACTGAAGCAAGGTTTAATAGGCTCTTGAGTTAAGCCAGAGCTTTAGCTTAAACAATGCACATCATTAGGAATAATTACCTGTAGCTGTATAATCAGCACTGCTATCACAGCTGACATGAGAAGTCCAGATGTCATCTTTGGCAAGGGATGGGAAATATTTCTGCCCCTTGTTATAAAACTGACTTTTAATTTTAAGAGAAATGAGCCCTAAGAGCACCAGGGGCAAAAACCCACCACAAGAAACTGGAGAACTTCAACCCAACCCTTGGAAACAAAACCAAAATAAGAATCAACACCCAGGAGAACACAGGATGTCCAAAGCCATCCTGCTGAGCTGCCACATCCCTGGGGTTTGATGGGACCATTCCACACATGGTTGTTACAAAAAGGAAACTCAAACTGATTTTTAGGGTGACAGAAACACTGAGCCAAAAGCAGCAGAACCAGCAGAAAGGGGCAGGCCAAAAAAAAGGCTGGATGAGGAATTATAAAGGAAAACAAGACAAATCAGCAGCACGACTCCATCAACATATCCCGCTAGGAAAGACATCACTGCTTCCCAAATATCTGGAGAGCTGCTCCTTAGGAAGCAAAGCACCATCCATGGCTGGGTTTTGAACACAGGGATGTATTTCAGGTATCCCACCACAATGAGAGAAAAGCAGGGCACAGCTCCCCAGGCTCACCCCAATTTCAGACAGGAGAGCACTGAAATACCAATTATCCACCATGTGAAGAACAGATCTCTTGACAAACATCCCTTGGCAAGACGTGTCCTGGGTATCCTTAAGTTTCCCAGCTCCTCATAGAACCAACAGCAAGTTTCCAAATCCAAGAGGCTGCTACATCAGGGAAGTAGAGACCAGATTTTTTTTTCCTTTTGATAATTTCAGAGTCTTAGAAACTCATTCCAGCTGCTGGAGAGGGTGAGATTTAACGCTGCTGCTTGGGAACTCCAGCATCCCTATTTATTGCAGGATTTCTTCCCCCACACATAAGCAGTTCCTGAAATCTTAGGAGCTGTTTGCTGGCTTTTAACACTTCAGTCTTACTTAACTGTTAACCCAAACCTGATTAAACTGAAGTCACAAAGTAATCTCTCAAAGGCAGAGTTAAATAAGTACTTCCACGTGCCTTGTTGTTGTTGGATTATTTGCTTCCCAGCAGCCATTTTTTGTACCATAAACTGAAACAGTCCAAGCATAATTAAAATTCCTCTTCCAAAGCTCACAAAGCTCTGCCTAACACAAAAACTCACTAAAATACACAGGTATGAGGCACCTTTAAGCTCAAAAGCAGGTGATTGAGCAGCTACAGACCCTCTTGACAGACAGAAATGTCACGCAATTTTACAGTGATGAATCAGGCCTTAAATTACAAGACACATGGAGCAATCTTGTTCCAGCAAAACTATTCTTTCCTATTGAAAAGTATTCTAAAAGTCCAAGAGTTTGCCTAAGTGTCAATAAAGAAACCAGCAGGACTATGGCCATCCCTCACAGGTACATTCCATACCCCTAGGGCTCATCAGCATTGATTTAACCAATTAATTATCTGCTTAACGACACAGAAACACCGACAACTTTCAGCAATGCCACAATTAGAAACCTAAATTTTACAACAATTAGAAACCTGAAATGCCAAGATATCCTTGTAACTGTTGTAACAGCAACACCATCTTCACACCAAGTCTCAAAACAAAGCAGAACAGGGAGAGGGGCTGGATCAGCATCTCCACAGGATAAAAGGGCTGTTCGTGCAACAAATATTGTGTGTTTTGGTGTCACTGCTGGAATTCCCAGTGGGTTTGCCCTTACCTGGATGGCTTTGGGAGCTCATTGCTGGTAATGTCTAGTCCTTGGGAGAAGGGATTCGAGATGAGTTTCCACGGGAGTTACAGCAGCTCGGAAGAGCTCCAAGGCTTCACCAGTACATAGGAATTGGAAGTGGGGATTAAATCATGGCCACCTTATAAAATCCAGGGCACAGTGACATGCTGAGTTGTATGGGAAGTAATCCAAGAGGGTGGCAGCGTGTCTTCTAATGGCTTTTAAAACAGGAACCTGCAATTAAAGGAAAAGATGGCTATGTTAGCAAATTAAGATTAGCAACCATTTAAATTACACATTATATAACTTATTTATCCCCTGGATTGAACTCCAACACATTTTAGGCACTAAAGGTTGCAGAGGGAGTGATTTTCAGAGTGACAAATGTTATTTTGATTAATAACCATAAAAACGCAGAGTAATATTTAACACTATTTAAAAAAACCCCAACAATTCAAACCCCAACTTTTCAACTACACATTCAAGTTCCAAAAACCCCAAACTTCCAAGTTAATTCTCATCCTCCAACAGCACCATATGAAGACACTTCAGTCCAACAGCTTCCATATTTTAAAAGCCATATGTATGAGTGGTAACTGTGCTTCATGCATCTGTTCCCCAAAGAAGTCTAAAGAAAAAATCCCCAGTGCCAAGAAGTGGTCTTGGAGCAGGAAGGAAAAAAAAATCCCACACAATCAATTCCACTCCCACTCTCCCCAAGCCTCCAGCAGATTACTAAGCAGCAACTTCATACTGCCCCAGGGGGAAAAAAATCCACCATTCCCAATTATTTTTAAGCTGTATATTAGAGGGAGGGAGGAGAGAGGGGAAAACGTGGAGTCAGGAATCTTGTGCACCCCCCAAAAATAAAAGTAGAGAAGCAAGAGACATCCTGGATTGTAGAAACCCCACCTCAGAGCCCCACAGTGACACACCCAAAGAACTCCTCAAAGTGTCCTGAAGTTCAGGGTGGGATCCAAGGAGACCAAGCGACATCCGGAATTTCCCATCCCTGGAAGTGTCCAAGGACACACTGGACGAGGCTTGGAGCAACCTGGGATAGTGGAAGGTGTCTCTGCCCATGGCAGGGGGTAGAACGAGATGAGCTTTGAGGTCCCTTCCAACCCAAACCATTGTGGGATTGTGGTATTCCTGAACATCCCTGTTTACAGGCAGGGGATCTCAGGGATTCTGCTCTGGTTTAACACACCTGCCCCCAGCACCTGCCTCCAGGCAATGCTACTGGAACAGACCAAACCAAACCATGTCCTTTCTGCACAGCATTTCACAACAAGGATTATTTCCCTCTTTGCACCAAAAAATCCCCCAGCACAAAGGCTTCCATCATCCAGCTCTCCTGGATCCATGGATGAGGTGTGAGCAGACAGCACCTCGAGGGGCTCTTCCTGCCCTGACCGGGCATCCTCCAGCACCACCAGTTCACACCCAGGGCTCCCCATCCCACCCCTGGGATGAGGTCACCCCTGGCAGCAGCCAGCTCCTTAACCCATCCCAGTGGATCCAGCTGACTCTGCTCACCCCAAACTGCTCCACCAGCACATCCGAAGGAGTGGTGCCCTCCAGCAGGGCTGGGCATGACTGGGATGGGAACTCCTCCTGCCTTACACAACGAGCAGCTGCCCACAGTTTAGCTGTGCCACTGCATTCCAAGCTGTGCCATCTATTCTTGGAAGAGCTCTTGCCACACTCAGAGGTGCTTGTTCCTTTCCAAGAAGGCAGTAAAACCAGGTCTGAGACTTAAATATCACCACGTTGCTTATGATGGGCTTCCCAAGGTTACTTCCCTGATGTGCAGGATAATGCAGAATGCTGCCCTGGCAGATGCTGCTGAACACAAGGCCTTCCTTGCTGTACTTCATTAAAAAACCTCTTTAATTGGCTGTTTCTCTCTAGCCCAAGTGTCTCAGCATTACACTCTCCAAGTTCCATCTTGCATTCTCAGAGACCTGGAACATGCTTTCATGTTATGAGTCAAATTCAAGAAAAAAAATTACTTAAATGTCATTTCTAATCCCTGCAAGTCTCTGCCATCCCAAACGTTCAGGATCTTCCAGTTCCATTAATCTGCACATCCTGCTGAACAGTCAGGTCAGCTTAGACCAGGAATTAACAAGATAATAACATGATTTATTTCCAAGAAAACCAGCAGGTACTGTTAGAGCAGAAGCAATCTCAGCTGTGGACAAGAAGGATTTGGAATGGAGTTACCAGATTTGTCTCCTCATTTTCACAGCACAGGAATGAAACTGTGAACATGAACAGTGAGAAGATATAGATGCATTTCCCAAAAAAACCTGGTCTGAAACAGTAGCACCAAATCCCTTTGAAGCATCACCAGTTTACTTACTCCTACTTCTGTCCCATCCCTGGAAGTGCTCCAGGCCAGGATGGACAGAGCTTGGAGCAACCTGGGATAATGGAAGGTGTCCTTGTCCGTGGCAGGGAATAGAATGGGATGAGCTTTAAGGTACCTCCCAACCAAACCAGTCTGTGATTCCATGATTCTTTCCAGGACACAGCACTCACGACCCAATTTATCTCCCACCCCCCAACCCCCTAATTTTTGGTTACCCCTTGCACTGATCTCAATGAGATCTCCCAAAGCCACCAAGAGCCTCTGCCAGGCTCCACCTGCAACAATTCTTATGCAAACTTGTCACTTTGCCACTATCTCAGTGCAAACACTTCCATCAGGAGAAACAAAGCACTGTGCCTCGGATATCTGGAGATCCATAGGGTTTTCCAAGCAGAACATCTCATTAAAAAAAATAAGATTAAAAAGAAAAACAAACCCCAGTTTGTTTAACTTCTACTCCAGTGCCTTCCAGGACAAGGGCGATCACCTCTGGCCTGCACAGAACAGAGTGTCCATCCCAAGCATCATTCCAGAGGCACGTTCCACACAAGCTCCTGGGGCAAGGACTGGGTCAGGGCCACCCTCCCACTGCCACCCTGGATGGGATGGAATGGCCCCTCGGAGGAACCTCAGGACCAAGTGGTTTGGGCAGAGGGGTTGCACCCCTTGTTTTATTTGGCGGGTTGGGGGCACATCAAGCCACAGCATGTGGAGACAGAGACGGGAAACTGCTGCCCTGGGAACACACCGCTCATCCCACTGTCTCCCAGGATTACCTGCTGGCTACGTGGATTTTCTTGGCAGGCAGCAAACAGTGGCACAGTGACAGCTCTGGTGCTTCCCATGGAGTCCTTCCTTGGGCACAGAGCAAAGGAAGGGCTCGGAGAGCATCCAAACGTGAGATGGGGGAGGGCCCTGCACGAGTCAGGATTAGGAGGCAGAAAGGCCTAGGGGAATTAACTGCAGCCTAAACCAAGCAGGTGTGTCAGACACGCTCTTATTTAGTCAGGTGTAGCACACAGGACTGGGATGATCAAGCAGAATATTCCAGAATCTGGGCCCTGCTGGATTTTTAACAAAACTCAGGAATACGAGCACAAGGAACCCCTCGATGCTTGTGTATCTGAGCCCAGTTCTCCGAGGCTGCACCTGAGAGCACCCACTCCCTAAAACCACACAGAGATCCTCCTCACATCCCTGGATCAGGTGGCCACAGTCTGTGTGCTGTCATCAGGTGACAAGGAGCAGCCACCACACACAGGAGACAGGCCAGGGGCTGCAGCCTCAGCAGAACTTTCATCACTCGCACCAAGAAAAGGATGCATTGTTTTAAAACACTTCCATGAGAATCCCTCTGCTTCTTCCAGGGAAAAAAACAGTGGCAAAATCATCAACAGGCTGGGTCACCACCTGTCCACAGGTGGGCAGGAATTTTGTGGCTAGGGATAGGGAGAAGGCACATGGCTCTCTGAACACAAAACTGATCAGCAGCTCCCTAAAACAGGTCCCTCACTTTCCTCCTCTCCAGCTTCAGGGACCAGCTGTGGCCCCCAAAACCACACATAGCTCCACAACTCAGTCCCACACGATTCCCTCCACACACTTTCCAAGAGCACTTTTTCCCCACCAGGCATCTAGAAACCATTAAGAGAGAGAATTCGACATGACCTCAGAAGTAAAAGTAATCCTTCAGTTTTCCAAGTCTGTTTCCATACATTTTACAGCATTTTACAGCTTTTTTTTTTTTAATAAAAATAGTAACAGGAATCCTACAGTTCTGCCACAAGAATGGTTGGTGGATAAGAAGAATGGAGCAGCTCCCATATGGAGAGAGGCTGAGAGCTGGGGCTGTTGTGTGGAGACATCAAAGCACTTCCCAGGACCTGAAGTGGATACAGGGAAGCTGGAGAGGGGCTGTTCCTCAGGAACTGGAGTGACAGGACAAGTGGGAATGGGTTCAAACTGAAAGAGGGGAAATTATATTGGGAAAGATATTGGGAAGACATTCTTCCCTGTGAGGGTGGGGAGGCCCTGGCACAGGTTGCCCAGAGAAGCTGTGGCTGCCCCATCCCTGGAAGTGTCCAAGGCCAGGCGGGATGGGGCTTGGAGCAACCTGGGATAGTGGAAGGTGTCCCTAGGGTGGAACTAGGGTGGATCTTTAAGGTCCATTCCAACCCCTCAACATCCTGATGTCCACCTTCCTCTTCCCAGCCCATCCCTCCCTGCTGGTGACAAGCCCAGCTGTGCAGCCACCAGTAATTACAGTTATGATGGAACTTTATTTACAATTTGTCAAGAGCTTAAATTGAGCTCTGATGCTTCAGCAGAGATAAAAATCTTGGCCTAAGGGTGAAGTTTAGGATTGTTTCAAGCTGAGTCAGCCCAGCTGCTTCAGGACCATGACCCAGTATTGAGTTTAATCCCATGTAAGATGACAACATCCTCCTCGTGTTTCCCTGGAATCCTCTTCAGAACATGCATCCAACCCAAGGCTGCAGCAGAGACTCACCCACCTAAAGAGGGGCAGAGCCTCTGTCAGAGCTTATTGATTAAATCTTTGACAACAGATCCTGAACTTTAACCAGAGGGGGAAAAACAAAGCTGCCTTTGCTTTTCAGGGGTTGCCAATATAGGATATATATGTTTTCATTGTTTCCTCTTTTCACAATGTATTGTGACCACAAAATGATTTACTGCACCTTTAGTTAGAAGCCCAGAATGGTTTGGGTTGGAAGGGACCTCAAAGCTCATCTCATTCCAACCCCTGCTGTGGGCAGGGACACCTTCCATTATCCCAGGTTGCTCCAAGCCCAGTCCTCTGCTCTAAGTAAAGCTTTATTTATGGAACCATCTCCTGAGCTCATCTCTTCCCTTGGGAAGCCACCACTCTGCAAGGTGACAAAACCAGTGGCAGAAGTCCTGAGGATTCACACAGTCCTCTGACAACACCTCCTCAACTCCTGGTTTTCCAGCTTTACTGGACGTGTCCCAGGAGACCAGGTTTCACAAGCACTGCCCACTTCCAGAAGTGCTGGTTTTCCTACGGTTCCACTCAATATATTTGCAAACCTCAAACATCATCAGACACCCCCTCAAAGAGGCTGAAGTCTCTAAATCCAGTGCTTCTACCTCTGAACACACTGTGGGAATAACAGCACTGTAAAATCTACCATCAGCTTAATGCTCAGCTGTGGCCAGAAGAGCAATTCTAATACCACAGAATAACAAAAAATAAAAATAAACCAACAGACTTGCTGCTGTATCAGCCCAGCTCCCCCCAAATCATGAATATTTGGTGCAAATCCTTTTCCAAAACACAGTAAAAGAGTTTTACAAGGGCAAGGGAAAAAAACAAAAGGCAGAGGTGTGGTACAAATAGTGAAGCAGATTAAACCTGCAGCCCAGGCAAAGATGACTTAAAGGTATTACAGTGATCTGATTCTATCAGAGCTGTAAGTTTTTCCCATTCTTTTGCTGGGAGAGAGGTTGGGTGGACACAGGAGGGTGGGAAGATATTGGAAAAGATGGAAAGCATGTCCTGCTCTTTCTCATCTGCACTGAGGAACTGACTCGAGGAAGTGGGAAAAGCAGCAGTTTTCCTGAATTCCAAAAGCAAATGGACAAACCTCTTCGGAAAGAGGACAAACACAAAAGGACAAACAGCAGGAGGCCAGGAAACCCAGGAGACAAGTCACTGGCCCTCAGGAGGGAGTTTGAGAAGTGTCACCACTTGCACGTCCTGCTGTGAAACACTTCCCAAGGGACGTCACCCTGGAAAAGTTTACTCTGCATAACCTCCTACATTGCACTGAAATCAGAAATCAAATCCTTCCCAGCTTCCACCTGCACTCAGAAAGTTAAGGGAAACACTTCTTTTAACTGAGTATCCACATGGTGCCTGGGTATCCTCATGGAAAAGGGACAGAGAGCCCAACCAGTGGGAGGACCCAAAGCCTTCCTTAACTGTGTCACAGATTAAAAACAAACCCAGTCTAATGCTTCCCACCACAAGAATGCCAGGTACACACAAGTCACAGTGGATCCAGACTGAGCTGCCCAGCCCTCATTCCCAGGACATCCCATCCTTGCTAAACTCATGGTTTCCATGCCCTTATCCTGCAGCAGCAAAACCAGAGGTACCGACCTTTAGGATCAAAAGCTCCACACAGGGATTCAAAGGCACAAACCACCTCAGGGACACAGCACTTCAAGGAATGAAGCCCAGAGCATTTGTTCAGCAAATGTGACATTTCCCTGCCACCACCACCAGCAGTGCTTCCCACATGACAAGCCCAGGGCAGGACAAATATTACGTTTCTGCCTCTCCCTGAAACTTCCACTTTGCAGCACACGCTGGGCAGAGTTTATGGCTTGCGTGCCCACACTGAGCATTTTGTGACAGCTGCTGTGGGAAGTGTTCAGAGATTCCACCTCTAACCACATCTGCACTAAGCATTAAATTCCAGGAGATGTGCACTAAGACTCCAGGACCAACCTCCTCTGTATCCTCTGGGAAGTACGATCCCTCACTCCACAGTCCCTGGTAGTTTCTCTTGGAGCAATCCTGCTATTATTCCAGGTTAAGCAGGTCTCTGCAACATAAGCAGTGCTATATATGCACTGAAGTCACTGTGAGACATGAAAGGAAAACAAAATGAACAACAGCCACAAATGGCAAGACACTATTAACTAATTATCAGCTACTTTATTAACACGGAACTAATCCACAGCTATTTAGGGGTAGCAAACCTAGATGGAAATAATTAATCTAATTATGTGTAACAGACAGTCTCAAGAAAAATAATCAAGAAAAACTGCTTTCTGCAGTTTCATATCCTTTTGCTTCTCATTGTCAAGGAACACTGCACTACTCACTTCCAGGCCACGCAGATTCCTTCAGTAAGGCCACCTTTCCCAGGCTCTTTCCCGTTGTGTTTCCAAGCCAGCTGCTCTCAGACTGATCTCTGGTGGCTTTAGCTCTGAAAATCCAAGCACTGAGGCACCAGCCCCAACAGAGAACACAGGGACACTGATATGAAGACACCCTTCACCCATTTCAGTGCCAAATTACCACACAAGTGACACTATCGGCACTTGCCCCTGGCAGAACTCTGCACATTTGCCTCACTAAGGCACAAAATCCCTCATGGCACCTCCCTACAGAACCTTTTGCAAAGCACCACTTTAACCAGCTGCTTGGAAAACTCAAGGTGCCTCCACAGCCTGAAGAGAAAATCCTTAAATCTCCTGGTGGACACCTGAAATCCCAAAAGCGTTGTGACCCTTCTCCCTTCCTTGCTAGGAGTACACAAGAGTATCCATGTTTTCCACTTCCACAGGTTTCACCCCACTGGGTAAATTCTCTCCTCAGCTTTTATTGATGTGGAAACCAGGTATTTCCAACACACACAGAAGTAAAACCACTTTGGGAACAACCAGGTGGGTGAGGAGTGGACTTAGAAACCCTCTGGATGCCTCATCCGAGACTCAGAACAAAAGATCCCGAGAAAGCTGGAAATACCACCTCATGTTCACTCCATGGGAGCTCCAATTTAAAGTGGTCAACAGCTTGGAAGGATTTTTTTTTTTTTTCTTAGCAGGAAAAGCTGGAGATTCAGAAACGCAAGTGCCTGTGTGGAAAAGCCGGGACTGTGCGGATCCGCAGGAATACAGAGCCCTCCTTGACTAGCAAGGCTCTGGCAGAGGGTCTGAAAGAGCAGGATGCTTCTGAGCTCCTTCCAGTTTCTCAGCAAGAGCAGCAAGAACAAGCAGTCTCACAGATGGATCCGCGTGGGAGGGAGAAAGGATAAAAGTCTGCCTCGGGAGCCTGTTCCAGCTGCTACTGAAACCTTGGAGGAGTCGTACAAATTGGGCAGAGCCACCTATAAAAATCTCGAGTCTTGGCTTTTTCTGAAGCCCTCTTCTTCCCCAATTCCATGTTTTCCCTCCATCCTACTATTTCTGCGTTTGAAAGAGTTCAAAGCAGAGAGCTGAAAGCAGTGCTTGACAGAAGGTAAGGGAATACTGGGAGTTTATCCCATTTCTTCACTCCTTCCTTGCAGATCACCCTGGCTACACTAACTCAGCAGCAGAAAAATCAAAACTCCTCAGAAATACTTGACTGAGAAGTGATTAAAAATGGTGTATTTTTGAGGCCAAGCTGGAGCAACCTGATCCAGCAGGGGGATGGATCTGGGTGGTTTTTTTAGGTCCCTTCCAATCCAAATTCTTCTGGGTTTCCATATTCCTTTAACCCAAAATGCTCCTGACAGCATTTTCAGTGCCAGGAAGAGAGGAAGTGACCAGCAGGGAGCTCACCTCACTGGAACCAGTGCTATACTGGGCTTGTTTTTCAGATCCTCAGGTAGACAAAGGCAGAGAGAAAAATATTTACCTTTTCTCTTCACAAACTTGAGCTGTTCCAGCCCCATCTGAACCTTTTGTTTCTTCTGACAAAGACTCCAAATGACTGGTCACTAGCTGTGCCTAACCCATCTGGGCTCCCAGCATAAAATAGCTGAGTACATGTGTCATCAATCACTGTTAATTACTTCATTAACTTGGAAAAGGAATATTGACTTTTTTTTAAAGAACAAACATTGTTTAAGGTCAGGCTGCTTTTGCTTTCTGTTGTTTTTTTGGGTTTGTTTTTTTTTTAATTGAATGCTATCTGATTACCAGGAGAAAATAATTCAGTCTGAACACTAAAGCAAGGCTGTCACATAACTTGTGCAGTTCTTTTGTCTACTGAAACATTTCCCTGAGGTTTTTTTGGGATTGAAAACATGGCAGTGCCAGTTTTAACCAGAAACTTCGTGGTGGATGTTGTCAAGCAGCTCGTGCTCCTCTTCCCACCTACTGCCCCCCTGGCTTTGGAAGTTCTGACCTTTGCCATGCTCCGGGAAAGAAAAATGCCTCAGTCAGGATCCACACAGAACGATGCACATTCCCCCTGGATTCTCCCACTGCTTTAGAGGCTGCCTGGGATCACCCCTGATGATCTCAGACCTGCTCCTCCACCTCCATGTCCCCATAGCTGTCCCTGCCCACAGAGCCTCATCCAGACTCAATCTCTGGGAAGAGCCACTTCGCTCAGTATTTATTCCATTTTTCCAGTTAATGGCTCAAACATTCATTGTCTGCCTCCACTATTTTATTTCAGGACCATGACCACCCATAGGCACATTCCCTGTCGCTCCTGTCCTCCATGTCCCACAACCCTGCCCCCTAAAACAAGGATGTGCCTGCCATGCTCATGGAATCACCCTTGACCTTGGACACAGCACACCCTCACCCACAAAAACTCTGGGATCCCACCCTGGCATCCCAAGTTTACATTTTTGAGTGTTTTATCACTTCTGCCTGGCACTGAATGCTCATTATGCTCCAAAAACACTGCAACCCAACCAGCCAGGCCCAATCCCAATGGACTTCACAGAATCATGGAATCTCAGAATGGGTTGGGTTGGAAGGCACCTTGAAGAGCATCTTGTTCCAACCCCCAACTTGTGCCATTTCTCCTTCTAATGTGCCTCTTTTCCTACATCAAATAAAAATCCATGTCTTCATGCATCTTCTTACTCAGAGGATCTTAACCACAGCATCACTTAAACTCAAATTTTACCCATAAGCATAAAAAATACTGCCCTGAAAAGCAGGAAAAAAATATTACTTCACCCTTAAAGTGCAAAATAACATTTGTTTTCATTTGTCAGGAAAACCTGTTCTCCTCTATCAGCAGCATGTGAAAAGTGATGCTCACACACACCTGGAACAGCTCAGAGATGGATTCAGACTCTGGAATTCAGGTAACTGATGGAGGACTAAAAGCTGAGTGAACAGATTTTTTTCTGCCTTGTAAAAAACCTCCAGCAGCATCTGGACTTTTTTTCTTTAAATGATACATGACAAGTTAAATAGCAGGGGTTTTTTTACCCTTTGGAAAAATCCAGAGAAACACCTTTGCTAAAAGATGCTTCTTTCAGGCTGAGGTTTCTCGGGCAGCACAGCCAGGTTTCCATGGATCATCCTGCTCCTCATGGGATCATCCCTCGGGATACAGGGCAGTGCTGGGCACCCTACTCAGCCCAGGACTGAGTAACTGAATGGGCAGCAATCCCCATGGGAAGCTAAAGTAAATATATGGCTTTATATCCACAACAGTTCCACATTTTCCAGTTGCTCCAGTTTTATATTAAAAGCCACATTTTCAAGCACAACCATGGCCAGAACAGAAAATCAAGTCAATCGCCCCAAAACTGTAAATTCTTGTGTTATACCCCTCTAAACAGGGTTAAATTTTTCATGACCAACATCACCCTTTAATAAAAACTACAATCTTCAGGCAAATATTTCAACTTTCAAAGCTGACAAGCAAGTAAAGCAAGGAAGGAACTGGCACGACTCAGACTTGAGGGGGCTCAGGCTTGGTTTTTTATATATTTCTCTTTTTTATAACACCATCAAAGCCAAAAAAGGACAAAACCCTTTAAAGAAGCACTTGCAGGTTACCTTGAGAGACAGGAGCCAACAAACTTTCAGGACTTTACTTCCCAGGTGTTGCTTCCAACATCCTTAACTCAGTGTGAAGGAAATGCTTCATTTACTTTAGGATTTACCTCACATTTTATATGGCCCATTTTGTCTGTTTGCACAACGTGAACACAGCAAGACACTCTGGAATTGTTCTTTGAAATAAGAAAACTGGGTTGTAAAGCCACAAAAAATTGGACATATTTCAAGGAGTGAGGCAGCACCTGCCATGGGGGGTTTAAGGGGTGTTTTAAAATACTGTCAGTTCAAAAGAGAGATTTCAACTCCATGTCCTCAAGGAACCCTTAGAGCCCAAACCTTAGAGCCCAATTTAGGTTGGAAAGGACCTTAAACCCTTAAAACCCTTCCACTATCCCAGGTTGCTCCAACCTGACCTTGGACACTTCCAGGGATGGGGCAGCCACAGCTTCTCTGGGCAACCTGTGCCAGGGCCTCCCCACCCTCACAGCCAAGAATTCCTGCCCAGTATCTCACTGCCAGAGGGCTGTGGGAAGCCATTCCCCCTTGTCCCAAGTCCCTCCATCTGTCAGAGCCCCTTTAGGCACTGGAAGGGGCTCTAAGGTCTCCCCAGAGCCTTTTCTTCTCCCCCAGCTCTCCCAGCCTGGCTCCAGAGCAGAGAGGCTCCAGCCCTTGGAGCATCTCCGTGGCCTCCTCTGGACTCGCTCCAACAGATCCACATCCTTCCTGTGCTGGTACCCCAGGGCTGGAGGCAGCTCTGCAGGTGGGGTCTCACCTGAGTGGAGCAGAGAGGCAGAATCCCCCCCTTTTCCTACTGGTCACACTTCCTTCTGTGCAGGATCTGGGGTTTTGGGGATTCTGAGACTGCCGGGTCACTTTGAGCTTCTCATCCACCAACACCCCCAAGCCCTTTGTGTCTTTCCAAACAGCACAGACTATTCCTACCTGTAACACATTCCTGCTTCAGGGTAGGAACCAAGGAAAGTCATTCCCACCTGGGTTTGACCCTCTCAGCCTTCTCTCACTTCTCTGGAGTTCGGGGTTTTGCACTTTTCCATTCTCCTAAATATCTTCCTGTAATTCCAAACTAACCATTTCAGCCACCACAGCAGGAGGAATTGCTTGGCTTCCAGGATAAGCCACCAGAACTCTACCATGCAGAATCTCCTTTCACTTGGTCACCAGCTGCTTGGAATACTCTGAAATAAATGGACAGGAAGGAATCCAAGACAAAAACAACCAGGATTTTGAAGGTGTTAGTCTGGATACACCTTGCAGTGAGGTGGGGGTCAGTCTCTTCTCCCAGGTAACAAGGGAAGAGCCTCAGGTTGTGCCAGGGGATGTTCAGGCTGGATATTAGGGAAAACTTCTTTATGGAAAGGGCTGGGCAGTGGTGGAGTCCCCATCCCTGGCAGGATTTAAAGCTGTGTGGATGTGGCACTTGGGGACACGGGGTGGTGGTAGAACAGTGCTGGGGGAACAGCTGGACTCGATCTTCCAGAACTTTTCCAGCCTAAACGATCCTGTGATTCCGTGAACATAATGATTAATAAGTCACATTATGGCAGAGGAAGAAAAATGGTCCTGACAGGCAATGCCTGCAGCCACCTCCAGCCACCAGAACAGCCCCTTCCTGAGGGAAAACCCCTCCCTGTTACCTCCAAACACTCCATGCATGCAAAGCACACTCCGAGGCTGCGGCAGGAGAAGGAGATTGCAGGAATTTTTTCCTGAAATGGAATGGGGAGATAAGATGGAGTGAGAAGGAGCAGAGGCTGCTGACATATCTGGATGCACAGCAGCCAGGAAATATGAAAATAGGCACCATTTCTGCCAGTAACACTCAAACCCAACTTGCATTCTGCTACAGTAGATCCCATTAAATGGAAAGAAGCCCAGCCCAGACCCAGACAGAGCAGTTCCCTTTCACCAGCACAGCTTTACTTCTCATCCAAGGAAATCCTGAAAGGGTTTCTACTCAAAAAGCCTCCGCTTTGACCACCCCAGTATTTATGAATTACTTTAGACCTTTACCTTTAGTAGTCTAATTTGGAAGTCCTATTAAAAAAGCCATAAACCACCCTGAGGAACCTGCATCCATTACAAGTTAAAAACCCTTCCTCAAATCAGGAAAGGGCTTGTTGTCCCAAAGCCACAAAGAGCAAATTTCACAGGCGATGTCAGAGAGAGGAGAAAAATAAAGGCTGTATTGACCAGGCATCCCTGGGATCACAGAGCAAGAACTGAACTGAAGTGACCTGAGAGGGGCTGATAAACCCAGGAGGTGATAAAGGCATTCCTTGGACATCCACCTGTTGTCCTTGGAGTTCAGAGAGACATGACAAGCGGAAATATGAAAATATGAAATAAAGGATTTATTTGCATCTGTATGAAACACAGATATGTGAAATAAATATATTTATATATATTAAAACACTGGAGATAAAGCAAGGATTTCTTATTTTCACTCTGTTTTATCTGCCAACCTCCTCAAAAGCCAGTTCTGGGTATAGTCTGAGATACATTTTGCATATTTTTAAGCTCTTCTCTGTCTTGGAAGGGACAGAACTCAGCTTCAACAACTTATTCCATTCATTAAACAGCTGGACTCGATCTTCCAGAACTTTTCCAGAATATGAGGAATATTGGAATATTGGAATATTGAAATATTCCTTTCTAATAGAGGGAAACTAGTACTCCAACCTGGCCCTCTGACATTTCAGTAGCCAGGGAAGAGCATTGAGGACTTCGAACAATTTCCAGCATCAAAAAATAAAGGTAAAAAATAAAACTCAGACCTTTCCAAGCTGAACAATACAATGGGAATTGTGAGGCACAGCAGAGGGATTAAAGCAGGTTACAACTCTCCAGCAGCAGGACCTGCAGGGAGACCTCAGGAATTACCAAGGGCAGGAAACCATTCCCATCCCTGTCGTGAACACAACAGGGAAAATTTAACAAGGGATCGCTCGGGAAAACTCCCAAGGAAAGGTGATGACAAAGCCTAAATGGAGACATGGAGAAGGTCAGGGAGGGGCTGCTCTGGAGAGAAGCCTCGGGAAAAGGGAAGAGCCCAGTGACTGGAAAATGCAGACACCTGTGCTCTATCCCTGCTCCTTCCATTGGGAGGAAAACTTCAGGACCTTTCCCTCTGTTTGCCTGAATTTCACACCCATACCATGGTTGGCTCCAGCCTACGCTCAGAATTCCCTTATCCCTATTCCGAGGCTCCGATAATTCCCATTTTCCTTGCCAGGGCTAAGAAGGAGCCTCAGAGTTGTGTGCTGAGGCCCTGGAATTTAAATACACGATAAGACTGTAAATAAAAGCAAACCAATTCCTCAAGGAAAACCTTTCCTCGTGCCAGATCAGTTCCCAATAGTAACTGCTCTGCTTTGACAAGAGATAAATATTTACAGTGTGAAACAGAGAACACCTTGTGTTTCAATCCTGGAACACAAACCTCAGCAGTCCCTGGAATCCTTAAGGGGGAAGTGGATTGATATTTACAATGAAAATTAGAAATAAGCCCCCCCAGGTGAGTGCTGAGAAGCTCACACACATTATTGTGCTCATTCACCCCACCAAAACAAAAACCTCCCAGACAAACTCAAAACACATGGAATCCAGACCAGATTTTCCCGAAAGGAGACCTCATCCCCCAGGGAATGCAGACAGTTTACAGCAAAAGTTGAAATTATTGCCAAGAATATGCTGCTTTTTTTTTATTTATTTATTTAAATACAGTCTAACTTGCTCCTCTTAGATGTTCCTCTAGTGAACGGAGACACCGAGGATTTTCCTCACTGGAGCAAAAAAGGCAGCAAGGAGGATGAGATGCCCATACCCAACCCCTTGGATTGGGGGATTCCACACTGGGAATACCCTCGGAAGAGGGAAGGGAAAGCTCAGGCTGTTAGGTTATCTCAGCTCCCAGCCTCCTGGCTGGATCAGCTCCTTCCAGCCGAGGAAAGAATGTGGAGAATGTCATTCACAGTGGCACTTGGGAAGCTCGAGGAATGGAGAGGGTACAATAACTGGATATCCTTGTCCCGAGGAGGGTGATAACCTCTCGCAAGGAGATGCTCCCACTTCCAGCAGCCAGGGCTCAAGTTGCACGGCTTTGGTGCCATTTTAAACCAGGGAAACACCCAATTAAACAGGAATACTTTTCTTTTGTGCCATTTCTGACAGCACAAGGACAGCCTGGCTGAGCCATTTCACTCCGGGATTTCGTATCTGACGTGTCACATCCCTCACCCAACTGCTCCTTGGGCTTTTATGGCACATTCCCTTTGAAGTGGGGCGGCCTCATGGAAGGGTTCAATGTCTATCTACCAGGCTGCTTCCTCACTTCCTTCTCCTCTTACCCCTGGAATCATTCCCTCGTGCAGGACTCTCCCGCCTCAGCTCCGCGATTCCATCCCCGCAGTCAGCCAAGCCTTATGTTCCCTGCACAAGTCCTCCCTTTGCTCCCCTGCTTCCAGCATCCCTGCACAGCAGTTTATTTTTAGAGCAGCACTTTTATAGCAAAAGCCCAGAAGCAGCACACTTTCGGTGCCAAACGGGATTCGGTGCCATTCCTAACAAATTCCTGAAGGACACCCGAGTTTGGTGGTCATGGGATATTGGGAGGATTGTGTGTGTCACCCAGGGCCACTGCCAACCCCTGGGCATTCCCTGCAGTGCTATCCCAGCTCCACACAGCACCAGGCCTGGTTAGATGACCAGGGTCATCCCCTAAAGAGATCCATATCATTCCCACTTCCATCCTGTTTTCTCAGGTGTGTGAAGCTGGATGGAGAAGGACCTGATCCCCAAAACCACCCCACCATAATCCTTACCCTTGCAATGCCAAGAACCAGACAGGAATCCCAGAATCGCTGAGGTTGGAAAAGACCTCCAACATCCCCAAGTCCAACCTTTGAGCACTGATTGCCACATTCCTTGAACGCCTCCAGGGAAGGGGATTCCCCTTCCAATGCCTGATCACCTTTTCAAGGAAGGAATTATTCCTGATGTCCAACTCGAATGCCAAGACAAGGGAATCGTATTGGCCCTGCCACCTTTTTCTGTTTACAAAGCACAGCCTGGAACAGGAAACAGCAGCAAAAGATACCCAGATACAGCTCCAGAGGGGGAACAAAACCTTGTAATCCATGTAAATCCACCCCAAACCCAGCATGGATTGCTCATAAAACTGCACAGGAAGTGTTTTCTGTTTTCAACAATTCCTGGGATGTCCCCATGAACAATATTTCAATGCCAAGGCACTCAAAGTATAAGCACCAAAACCAGAGTTACACTTTGCCCTGAAACCATATCCCTAGAATTCTGGGATCAGGTTTTGTTCATTGATCCAAAAACACACAGCTCTTCTTCACGTTTGGTCACTCACAACAGAAGGACTCGGATAACCTTTCCCTGGAATGAGTTTTTGCAAAGCTTCAGGCAGGAAGTGCTTTTTCCCAACCCTAAATATTTCATTCCCTGGATTAAGCCCATCCTCAAATGCTCTGTCCGAGGCACAGGGACCACATGAGGCCACAGGGATGAACAACAGGATGAAGGAAAGCCTGGCAAAGGCAGCAAAATACAGCCCCCAACAAAGCAGGGATACCCACCACGTGCAACCACAATAAATTCTCATTTCCAGGCCTTTCTCTCCTCCTTTATGAGGCTTCCAGGTTAAAAATCCTGTGAGAGACACCTGTGGCTCAAATGCCTCCACCAGGATCTGACAGCAGGTAACATTTGTGGAAATAAAGAAATAAAGAAAGAAAGAAGGAACATTCTTCCAGAATCCAGGGGTGGATTTGTTGTTTTACAGCACAAACAGCAGATTTAGGCCAGGCTTTGTGCTTCCATGGGGGAGCAAGGAAGGGCTGTGCTGTGCAACAACCCAACGGAGAACTTGTCAGCATTTATGGAATCACTAAGGTTGGAGAAGACCTCCAGGACCATTGATCCAAATATCCCAGCACTGCGAGGTCCACTTCTTTCCCTGCTCCTCAAGATGCTCCAGCAGCACAAACTCCACTCCAACTGCACCATCTCCTTGGGAAGGAGGCACAAGGCACCTCCACGTGTTCCATGATTTATATCCTCCATATGTTCCACCACCCAGCTTTACATCCATCCCCTCCAACAAGACCTCCACAAGAAACACAACCCCAGATTTCCGAGTTCTTCCAAGACATGCCAGTGCTCCCCAACAGCCTAAGGGAACAGGCTTCCCAGCAGGACACACATCCCATTGTGCTGGAAGAGGCCGAGCTCTGTATCCCGAGACCTTGTTCCCACCAGGACTTGTGAGGTCCCTCCTGCCTCTCCCACAGCACCAGGGACAGCAATTTGAGTTTAATTTAATCTCTGCTGCCTGGAGGAGCAGCTCTCTTCCCGTGAGGAAATGAGTTCCACACATGCAGTGCTGGAAAATATAATCCCGCCTGCAGGAAAGCTCAGTTTTACCCAGGAATTCCCCTCCTGGGAGCTCTGCTCCTCACACTTTGCACCACAGCTCTTCTCCTTCCAAAAAGCCTTGGGAATTCAACAATCTTTACATCCCTACTGGATTGCAGCTGGAGCCACTGCGTTCACAGTCATACCCAACATCTCATTGTCCATCCCATCTCCTTCCAGGCCAGTGTCCATAAATAACCTGCCCACAGCCACTGTATTCCAGGGTGGAGGCTTCTCCCTCCTCCCTATCCCGAGTTCCCAAAGCTAAACCTGACAGACCATTCCAGTTTTGAGAATCCTTATCACTTTACAGGTGTGAATAATGCAATTTTTTTTCACTTTTGTGCACGTTATTTGAGCAAATCTCTCCACTCTCCCTGTACACGAACCTGCAGCAAGGCAGGTTTTTTTTCCAACCTGGAAGAACTACCTGTATTCGGGATTTTAACAGGAACAACAACTAGGCAACTGCAGCTCCCATGGGGAAAAATATAACCTTCCTAATGCTTTGAGCAACACTCCCTTTCTGAATACTTGGGCACAGCACACAACAGGATTAATTCCCTGTTTCAGGCTCCCAACGTGGATCCTTTTCTTGGAACGATGTGAAAGTTTTGCCAACACAACCCCAGAACCAACTTGAACATTATTTCACTGAGCAAATGCACCATAAGCTGTTTGGGCATATTAGGAAAATCCACCCAGGAGAAGGATGGGAAGTGACTGGTGACAGGCCAGTTATGAATAACAGCTATTTCTCAACTTTAAGGCAAATTCCACCAGCAAAGCAACACCATCACGTGTGAAAAATGAAACTCCATTTGCCACACAACGACTCCCAGTGTCCTAATGCTCACAGAAATTAACTGTAATTAAGTCTCCCTGACAGACACCTCATTAAAGAGCCCGTTCTCCAGAAAAAAAAAATTAATAAAGTGAATTATTTCCTACGTGAGAAATAGCGAAATTTTTCAGTGCTCATAAAAGATACATGGAATTCAGTTCAACTGGATGTCAGTGATCACCAGGATGAAAGAGTGACACTTAAAAAGACATTTAAAACAACAAATTGCTCTGCTGCCAGCACCCAGGAAAATGCTCAGCCCCTACATGTTATTTTATCTCAAGATGGCAAAAAAATAAAACCCTTAAAATACAATTCTTCATCCAGCACACATATATATATATAATAATTGGCTTTTTATTAAATGTGAAAAAAAAAGTAGGAGAACATAATCTTGACCAAACCAGAAACAGGGTCCTAATTGGCTTAAGATCCAGCTCTCAAATTGCAACTTTTGGGGGTTTAAATGCTTCTCATGTGAGGAACAAAGGCCCAACCTTTAGGCTGAGTGTGCCCATGACCAACCCAAATTCCTGTGCCCTAGCAGATGGCAGCTGGAAGCAGATTTAAATCAAACTTTTCTGAGGGAATATCCAGCAAGAAAACGAACTAAAAACCCCCCAGAGTTGACCAAAATGTGTCGAGTTACAAACGTCCCGGGAAAAGGCCTGAATTTTTAGGGAGCTGCAATTCCTTGCAAAGGGAAAACCGCAGAGATTCCAAAAGAGTCTTTCCCTAATTGCTCCCTTTTTCAACATCACCATGCAACCTCCGTGGGCTTTCCTGCCTCTCCACCCCCCTTTTCTCACCCCTTTCTTTCCTCAATGTCTCCTGAACACTGTGAGGCAGCTCTTCTGAGAGAGCCAGAATTCCAGTGCAGATTTTTCCCTCCTCCTCCTCCTTCTCCTCTCAGTTTCAACTGCCCAAATCTTTGCCCAAAATGTGCTGGCTGTTCAAGCAGCCCTGGCAGTGCCAAGCAGCACTTCATGAATCATCTGTTCTGTGCTGCCTTATCAACACAGGCCACTGCAGGAGAAAGGCAACCCGGTCCACCTGGGATTTGGGCACAACACGAGCAAAATCCAAGTGGCATTAATTCCTCCCTCCTCCAAGGACTCAAAAATACATATGAGACAACCTAAACTGAACCACAGGGCTGAGATGAATTTCTCCCCCCACCTCACACAGCTTTTATTTTGATTTTTCAGGCTGGTCACCCCTTTTAGTAGTTGACAACGTGGCCACGTTTGTAATTATTAAAGCAGCTGCTGTTTGTCAGCTTGACCTGAGAGGCAAAATCATGTATTTTCATTATTTTTCCCCCCTCCCAGCCCTCTGAGCTCAGCAAGTGAGGAGAACCACTGGCTCTGGAGCACTGGTGTGTTTGGACCTGGAGAATCTGGGAGCAAGGGAAAATGGAGGGAGAAGCCACCCATAAAGGCTGTGGGCTCCAAACTGAAAAGCAATTGTGAATTCGGTGATAAGGCACATCCTGCCACCTTCTCTGTCCAGTAAAACACTCTTACACAAGCACAAGCTCCAAGGATTCCAGCAGGACTCTGATAAAATCTAAAACCCTTGCAGAGCAGGCAGCAGGATTGGAAAAGATTATGGGAAAGCAACGGGATAACTGGAAACGAGCTAAAGGTGAACTGGCAGAGCAATGAAGGAGATGACACCACCAGCAAGAAAACCAGTTAGCAAATATTTAATGAAGGGCTAAATAACATGTTCAATTCATATTTCCTTGTGGTTTGGGACGGGCTTTGCCATTTGGAACAGGCCAGCAACAGATGTCACCCAGCAAATCCACCCCCCTGGTGACATATTATGGATTTAGGGGCAGTTTTTGTTTGGGCACATTCATGGACAGAAATTCTGCAGCTTCCCTGGATCTGAAACCTGCAAATGAACCCCGAGGGCAAGTTTGAGGCACTGCAAGTTCCTGAATCACAGATCCACCTTAAGCTGCCTCTGAAAGGTCTGTCCCACAGAAAGCACAAACCACTCCAAAGAGATTAGGAGGGCAAACTTAACCCAAAGCCACAGACTCCTGGGCAGTTTTAACCTTGGTTTTTAGCAAGTCCTGCTGCTCAGCCCTGCAGCTCAACACAGCATTGCAGGGTGAAGCTTGCAGGCTATAAACAAGCACCTCCTGTGCTTCCACTTCAAGTTCTTCCCTGTGAGGGTGGAACAGGGAAGCACAGAGAGGCTGCCCTATCCCTGGAAGTGTCCAAGGCCTGGTTGGATGGGGCTTGGAGCAACCTGGGATAGTGGAAGGTGTCCCTGCCCATGGCAGGGGGGGGGATGAGATGATCTTTAAGGTCCCCTCCAACACAATTCACAATTCCATGATTACATGGAAGGAGAAGAGAAAAACAAGCACCAGCCAAGAGGGCTGGAATTCACACGTGCTCAAGTTGCTGCTTTTGGGGAGTGGACAAACCACAACCTGACAGGTTGGATAAAGCTTCCATCCAAAACCATCCCTAATCAGTCATGGGCCCGTGGGACCTGCAAATCTTTCCCAATCCAGATTCTCCAGGGGTTCAGGAGGCAGCCTGGACTTCAAGCCCCCAAAAATTTGGGCAAAACACATTCTTCCAAGACAAGCCCTGCAATCTGCACCCACCCAAACCTAATCTGTATCAGTTTTTGTTTCCAGGTTATCCTTCAGGAGTTCATCAACCTCCAGGTGTCTGTAAACACATCACTCCCACTTTAAAAAGAAAAACCACCTCATTTTTGGTTTTACTTTCTTGGGTGGTTTTTTTCTGCCTTTTGTTTGTTTCACTGAATTGTTGTTTTGACCTTTTCTGCACTAATGGGATGTTGCCTGTGAAACAAGAGCACAGCACAGAGCTGCATCTTCACCAGCACCAAGACTATGTGAGAAACTACTTTTTCTATTCCCAGAGACTCATGGAATGGTTTGGGTTGGAAGGGACCTGAAAGCCCATCCCATTCCACCCCCTGCCATGGGCAGGGACACCTCCCACTGGACCAGGCTGTTCCAAACCCTGTCCCACATGGCCTTTTTTTTTTTCTCATTTTGCCAGGGCCTCACCATCAAAAGGCAAGTCATAAGTGAAACTAAGTTCCAGTTTGGAGTTCACCTGCATCCCACAGCAGGATCTTGGGATCCTCCACCTCACCCAGACACTCCCTGGGCTTCTCAAGAAGTTCTTCACTGCTTTCTCTTGGCAGCTCCCACCCACCAGTTCTCCTCTACTTTAGGACAGTTTAACACAAGGAATACAAGCTTTTCACACCATGTATGTGCTTTTCTCCATCCCATTAAGCAGATGACAAATTCCTCTGGGATCCCAAGGTGATTTTCAAAATGCATTTCCTCCTTCTAAAGCCAAGCCCTGAAGCCAAACCAAAACCTACGACAGGCTGGCAAAGTTCAAATTTTCAAGCTTTAGACACATTTCTTCACCTTAACTTTAGACCCCTAAAGGACCAGAGTAAAAAGAAGAACCTGTGGGATGCTGAAATGTGCCATCCTAGGACGAGGGAAAACCCCAAATCCTGGAAAGCCGCATCTTCCACATTTCTCTCTCTCCCCAGAAAATCTGCAGTGGCTAAAACTTACTCTTTCTAACTGGGTGGCATTTTACATTTCCAAATGTAATTGAGGGAGCGTGTTGCCATGGCGACAGCAGGGTTCTGCAATAACTTTGTTGCCTTGTAATTGCTGGATATTTGTATACAAGCAGCTGAGCTTCCTTAATTCAATGCCCTCAACTCTTCCAGCGGGGCTGCAGCAGCTTTGGAGGCTGAGAACTCCTTCCAGTGGTGCTGGAAACATCAGAAACGATTAAAACTCAACGCTGAGACCGCATTACACACAAGAAACCACCACCAAGCCCTGCCAAGAAGCAGATTATTATATAAACTTCAGAGCTCCGTAGCTTTTAGAAATGTTGCTGTTACAACAGCAACAAAAAAGCCCAATTCAGATAATTAACTCCAGGTAGCTTTTGGCACCGGGTGAAGCACTTTGAGGGCAACAAATGCCCATTTATTGACGGGGAATAACACCAGGAAATCAAAACGCATCGGTCGGGGGATTATTCACTCAGCCCAGGGGCCAAAATAAGACTTGCTCCATCTTTTTAAGCCTTAGGAAGACAACGGGATACAGCTGTGGGAGACGAGCACGGCGAGGTGGGATAAAACGGGGAAGATGGGAGGGAACCGATATCCCACCGCACGCCCCATCCCAGATTTTACAAGCGCCTTTCACACCCTAAATCCACCCACACCTTTTCCAACACCAACCCCCCTCTCCTCAGGAGCGTTTTTGGAGCTGTAATCCAGCCTGGAATACGAGGCAAAGGTGGAACATGACGGAAACGAACCTAATTGATGCAAATCTGCCAAAACAACCTATTGACGAGCAAAAAAAAAAAAAAAAAAGGCAAAAAAGCCACCAAAAATAAAAAAGCACCTTCTACTCCCGGCAAACGGGCGCACAACACAATTACGCAAGTGCTTTGAGCTAAGGGCAGGTTCCCTTCCCTCCAGACGCTGCCCAGCGTCAAATTATTGTTATGTAAATCCACGCGGACAGCAAAGGGACAACATTTGGGGAGTAAGGAATATTTTAGGGAGCGCAGCATCTTCCCTGATAAATCCCTGCAGTAAAACCCACACGCGGCCGTCGGGCAGCACTTCCCTCCCCGCTGCTCGAGAGCCCCAAACCTCCTCTTTTTGGGGGTCATTTATCCACGGACGAGCCAAGGCTGGAAGGGTGGGGGGTTTATCCGTCCCCCTGACCCGCAAAACCTGAGTTTTGGAGGCCGGGCTGCAGGGCAGGGCTGGGCCTCGGACCTGTCGCTGCCTCCTCCGGGCTCCCCGGGAGAGCCGGGGGCCGAGGAGCGCCCCCGGTTTCATCCCGCCGGGAGCAAAATAAAGCCATTTCGGGGTTTTTTTTCCACGCGGGGGTCAGCGCCGCGGGGCCCTCGGCCGAGCACGTAAACTTTCCTCAAGTCCCGCGTTATTCCCGGCGTAAGGGAAGGACTGTGGGGAGGAGGGGGGACAAGGGGGAAGGATGGAATAACCGACCCC